>VZTB01009500.1:692280-703692 GCA_013397245.1 Thryothorus ludovicianus
GAGGAGATTCGAGGAGAGGAGAGGAGAGGAGATTCGAGGAGAGGAGAGGAGATTCGAGGAGAGGAGAGGAGAGGAGAGGATTCACCTGCACCAGGAGGATAGGGAGAACCTGCTTTCCATGTGTACCAGTTAGGCTAGGTATTATGAAATTTCTTGCTTACCAGACCAGTTGGGGAAGGACTGTTGTCACTCAGAGACACTGAGAGCTCTACCACTGCAGGTCTCTGACCATCTTGCATTACATCAGGGACAGCTGATTGGAGGTTGAGATATGAGAACCCAGACAGACTCTCAAAATCCCTTCCAGCACTATTTCCTTCCTCTGCTATGATTTTATGAAGGCAGGGATTATCCTTTGTTTCTTGTCTTCAGATTTTGTGAAAAGCACTAGCTTCAGTGACTGGACATGATGAGTGGGCAGGAGCAGCTGTAAATACACAGCCCAGCCCATCCTTTTGCACCATTTCTGCAGGCACACAAACCAGCCTAGGGGCACATGAACTATGCTCAGACATATTTGGCCCCATGTGCTCCAGCTGACCTCCCTTTCTCAATACCAAATTTAATAATACTTTGATATTATGACAATCTGCAAACAGCCCTCAAAAAAGAAGCAAGCATATTTCAGATGGTTAGTGGCATTTCAGAACAGTAAGCCAGTGGGGTTCAATATTTCAGATGTGCTGGGATAGATCAAAACACAATTCTGCACAACAGCATTAGTCATTCATAAATTGTGATAAAAACCTCCACATCTCCTATGAAAGGAAAAAAAAAAAAAGACAGTATAGCTGCCAGAATTCTTCAGATTTCTCAACCTCTGTTTGCTTTTTGCTTATCTTGCAGGTTTGAGGTGTGCTTGCTTTGCTTTTGATTAAAAGAAAGAGTAACCAGCATCCTGATTCTGCCCTTGATTAAAATTAAATAAAATATTCCACATGGATTTTTCCGATATTACAAATCTGTGTAAAACAAATCTACATGAGCAGAATCAGATACCTCCTCTATTTACACTTTAAGAAAACAACATAAATACATCATAATATCAAAGAAAGTCTTTTATTGTGATCATTTGTGACAAAAAGAACATTTAAAAATGCAGGTATGCTGCTAACATCTTCATATATTATTTTAAGGAATTATGAAATTTAAATAACAGAAACATTATTATTATTATTACAATTATTACTATTACTGGACGTATTCTGTTCCATGTTTTCTGAATTCTTAGGAAGGTCCAGCAACTTACTCTAATGGAAGGTGTCCCTGCCCTTATTAGGGAGATTGGAACTAGATGAACTTCAAGCTCTCTTCCAACCCAAACCACTCTTTATGTGGTTTATCCCATTCTCTCACACATCACCTTGGCAGAGACCCTATTCCCTATTTATACCCACATATGAAATGGGTATAAAAGAAACCAAGCCAAAAATTCCCAAAAATTGTCTTATGGGATTGCAGTAAATATCAGGTACTTAAAGAGATGTTATATGATTTCATATATCAGAAGGTTGCTTCTGTGATTATGTCAGTATCTGGTATAAATAACACACACAAAAAAAATTAAGGTTTTTTTTTTAATAACAGAAAATTAGTACACTTAGACTTCATTTCTGCAAACATTTGCATTCAAGCACTGTCACCCTGTGACGCACCTAATAATTTCAAAATCAGATAACTGTATTATATTCACATTAAAAATATGAAAATATAATATAAACATATAAAAAATTTGGCAACAAATTCTGTGTAATACAAAGGATGCCTGAACACTGTGTTTTTTGATTACAGTCTCACTTTTAAAATCTTGCATTGCATGTTCCTTTGTAACACTTGATACTTCCTGAAGAGAAAACAGAATAAGAAACTGTATTTCAGAATGCACAGCAGGTTCTCTTCTTGGTTTCATTTAGAGACACAACATCTAAGTCATGTAATACACAGGATTTCTGAAAAACAAACAAAAGCAAACACTTCATTAAGACAACTAGAACACAACGGTTGAAAAGTTTGCTTTTCCCAATACTTTAATGTAAAATATTTGGTGCAGTCACTGGATATGTTTTTCCTTTGAATATTTAATTAAATGATTGACGTTTTCTAATAAATTAGATGGAAACTGATCCCCATGCAAGTCCCACGTGACATCTTTACATTCTTTAGCTGCCTCAAAATCTCTCCTAAACCTGAAGGTGACAGAAAGTATCTTTTGAGGAGTCACTACAAACCATATGTGACAATCCTGTAAATCTTTACTCACATGAACTGTTCTATAAGTACAGGTTCTTCTGTTGACTACAACAATTTTAGCTGATTTTCTGTTAAGTATCCTTATCTTTGCAGTATTGACCATGAGTTGAAAAAGCCCAGTTGAAAGGAATAGGAAATACAGAATATCAGTACTCACTAAAAAAAAGGCACAGGCTATTAACTGTTATAAAGGATGTTAACTTTTTGTTTTGTTTTGTGAAATTCACTAAAATTCTGTTTTCTTGCTTCTATTTAATAACCAGGAATACCCCCAAATGGAAACAGTTCAGTCTTTATCATGATAAACTATCAAAATAGCACTCCACCCTCGTAAAATATTTACACACTGATTGCAAAAGCAGATTGTAACAAAAATGAAAATCATCAAAACCAGGACTCTTCCTTTCAGCAATGAACTTAACTAGATAATTAATGTTGACCAGAGAAACAATCAAACCCAGTTGTGCAATGCAGAACATGTTGCAATCTTGCTCTCTGAAACTATGAGCACTGAACCGTGAACTAGGGAACAAAGACACAGAGAATATTGTCACATGCCCAGGAAAATGAAAGCCCCAATTTCTCTACCTGCCCCTCTGTTGCCTGTGTCTTGGCAGGTTTACCAACTACGCACAGAGAAATAAGTGCAACCACTGGATTCACCACATTCTTCTCTCAACCCAAACCCAACAGCCACAAACAACCATGTCTGACAATAAAGAAAAGCTTCCAGAGACAACAGCTATTTAAGCTGGAATGAATGAAACCCAAAGCACAGGAAAAAAGGAAAAGAAGAAGGGAAGAAAAGGCATCACGTAGTACAATACTAATCGTGATTCAGAACTGAAAACTTGGACATACAAAGTCACAGGGCAGTTGAGCACTGACTACATCCAGAAAGATTCACCTAGAATTACTCGGCTGCATCAGAATGAGGGCAAAATATAAAGTCTTTCCTGTGCTACAAATAAGATTTATGCCTCTTTGGCTGAAAATATTTATCACTACTTAAAATTTTGGAGAAGATACATGGAATTTGTTCCTATTTTCCTTCTGCAGCCATAGCTCCAGCTCTTCCAGAATGCTGTCTGCCCCATGCCAGAGCCATCCCACAAGGACAGTGGCTGAGCTCATCCCTCCCTGAGGCTGCAGGGACCCAGGGAGGCTTCCACAATGCATGGTGCTGGGGGGAGAAGATGAAACATCTGGGAAGGAAGTAAAAGTGATGGATAGGGGAAGGAGCAGAGGGCAGGAAATGTATTGTAGTGTCTAAACCCTAGGATGGATGCTGAAGCTGTCATCAGTAAAACTATTAGCAAATACCATCTGACTAGAATATCCAAAGACTGTGGCTTACTGAGTTTAGAAATTTCTTGTAATAATGAATTCTTTTCTTAATGCTTAATGAATTCTCCACATAATGAAGAAATACAGCAGGTGCACTTTTACTTGTTTGGGTTCTTTTCTTTTTTCCAAGGGAGGGTTTCTTAGTTTTTTTAATTTTTTTTTTAGTGGTAAGGACGAAAAGACATAAGGTTTTTATTACCCTTGAGAATTCCCACAAATACCATCATGTAGCCTTATGGCTTCTGATTAGTTTTAACTTTTTACATAGTTGTGGGAGGTACAGGCATTAGCTATTATGATTTCTGCTAGGCAGAGACAGTATTTGGGAGTCTGTAAGCATAGACAGTAAATTAAAAGTATGAAGACCTTTTTAAAAAAGGAAGCAAGGCAGAATCAAAATTACACGAACATAACCTTGTCATCTCAAGGAAGAAGATACCACTTTGGTTTAGAGATAATATTCTGAAGAGAAAATAAAAGCTTTGGAAGATAATGGTACAGTAAGAAATTTAATTTCACTCAATTGGGACCAAGAAATAATATTGAGCATTGATTGTTGTGAACATCAACTAAATATGTTTTGTTTGACTTGTGCTTTTTCTTGAGAAGAAAACAATCAGTTTAAGTAGTGAAAACGTTCTAGAAAAATCCCAGTTTCAGAATTCAAGTTTCACTTACTTAGAGGAAACAGGTAATTTGAAGGTGTTGCAGATTATACTTCAAGACCAAACTTAATGCTTTCAGTCAAAGGGGAGAAACTTCTATTTCCTTGAACACTTAGGATACTAATTTGCATCCTTAGCATTTCACTACTTAATAGTAGTTTCAGATGGTAAGTATGCTGTTCATATATCCCAAGCAAGGATCCTCAGTACTGTTAAGTGATTAAGAATAGTGAAACATTTGCTAATTCAACAGTTCTACTTATCTCTATTCAACAGTTCTACTTATCTCTAAAATTATTATTTGATAGTTCATTTACAAACTAGCCAGGACAGCCACTCCACAAATAAAGAACAAGCCATTTTAAAATCCATTTAGAAGTTGAGGACTGTTAATCACTTCAGTTTGTAAGACTATTCCATATAAGGTCTTTGTGAAGCAAATAAGAGTCTGGGATCCGTTTAAGCAAATGTGCTACATACACATTTAAAAATGCACATCCATAATCCAAAGAGATACAAGTCCTGCATAAAGCACTGAAGCAATGATCAGATTTGGGCAATCCCACATAGAGCTCAGCCTCAGCCAAACCTTGGAAGAGGTGGGGCACCCCCTCTCCCGAAATTACAGCAGGGAGGTATGCAAATCTCTCCCACCTGTGAGAACAAGGCGGGCAGCATTCCTCCTCCAGGGCTCTATGAACACTAAGACTTCCAGCTCACATTTCAGCTCAGCCTGTTGTAACTCACTGCCCCACAAGTCAACCAACAAACATCAAAAAATTCTGAAAAGGTGAAAAGAACCAAAATGGTACCAAGAAGCTGGAGTTTCCACTTCAGTCTCTTGGGCAAAGTGGGGTTTTGAAAATACCGCCACAGGCACAGATGCCACCCTACCCTGCAGTGATTTCAGCAAGATGTTGAAACTTCCTGCTATCAAATACTAGTTTTTCCTGTTAAATAGCACACTACCAAATACTATCTCACCTAACTGGCAGGCATCTCTGCAAGCCAGTTTTAAACTTCCTGCTTAAAACTTCCCTTCTGTCTCTCTCACCCACTTCTAAGCAGAATTTGTATCAGTGGTATGCAATAGATACCTAGACACAGAAATTGTGATGAGATGGCTCAGTAACTGATTTTTCTTTTCTTTTAATCAAGTCAAGAAAGCTAGGGTGCTATATGAAGGAAAATGTAATGAAAAAATCCCAACAACCACTTTGAAAGGTTTCCAATTGAGTAAATATATAAATCTTCATTAAGCTCAGCTGCCCATTCCTTGCTGAAAACCTACCCAGATTAATGGTGGATCCATGTCTCTAGCTCCAGTTTTTGGTATTTTGATACTGGTTTAGTTATTTTGAAGGTGGGGCTCACTGTGGGGTTGAAAGAATGACAGGATTTTGCATTATCCATATCACATCCCCAGTCAAAGTCAGACCGGGAGTGTTTGCTGAAAAATTAGAAGCTTTGGAGAAAAAAACAGAAGACACTGTAACTGAGGTTACTATTATTTATAACTTCTTTAAATTCTGAGGACTTTTACTCTAATTAAAAAATGATCCTATTTAATTACTGCAATCATTTTGTTTATATTTAACAGTGAGAGTTGACAAAGACTGGCAGAGAACTTCAAGCAACAGAATCCCAAGTAATTTCAGTGCCTGACCTGCCATTCGAGAGACCTCAGTTACTAATAGCCCTGACACTTTTTATGTATTTCCCATATATTTTGTAATTAAAATTACCTGTTCAAAATGCAAGACAGTAACCTCATAATCACAATGGGCTGGACGTGGCACAAGCAGTATTAAGGAAGGGCTAGGGATATATTAATAGAGAAAGCAAGCACTGTAGGAACAGGTAAAGGAGCAGGAGAGGAGGATATGAGGTCTAGCTAGGATCTAACTGCTGCTGACTACATTCCTCAAGGAATGTTGATGAAGGTCTTGCTCCCAAAGCCTTCTATTCTACCATGTGTAAAACATCGAACCCACTGGCAAAGCGTGGGGCTCTATCTCCCTCTCCTGTTACTACCATGGGGACTGTAACAATGTTGTACTGCAATTAGTTATTCACAAACTTGAGAAGACAGCTGTGGATCTCCTGTGAGGCTCCTCAACCCTACAGATCATCTAGGTAACGTTTAATATAGTTACACCATAAAAGCTTTATTTAAGAGAGCAATATATCTTCAAAGTCAATATCCTGCAGAAGCAGCAAATGCCAGAAGTAAGCCAAGTCTGTAACTTTCTTTTGTTCTCCTGGAGTTTAATTTATTTAATTTGAATCATATGAAACCATAAAGCGTGAGATAGGAGGCCTGCATAATCAATGGAGGGAGGAAGGCACCTCCTAAACACAATTTTATCCTAAAGACACATCTCTTTCCATTCAATAGAGATGATTCCAGACAACCACACCAGTCATGCAAATCTTAGCTGGCTAGGATTGCATGCTAAGATGAATCTCATCTCCTATACACAGATATTGTGATTAAGTTTTGATTTACATGACCTAATTATATGCTACTGTTTCCAGAAGAACATCTAGCTCATTCAATGTCCAGAAGAGATTTTTTTTTAAATTAAATTAGATAGTGTAGCTAAATTTTGCCTTACATTGCACCAGCACTAAGGGAGTTGGTACCATTTATCCTCTTCCTTTAATCTCTGTACCTCAGTTCCCACATGTGCAATGCTGAATAAACCTAATGTTACTAAGAAAGTTAAGGAGATAAAAATCTAAAATGGATCTAAAGTACAGCAGTACAAGCATTATGAAAAATCTCTCGAAGGAATTATTAGTCTGTGGTCAGTACAAGATAAATAAAGGGCAAATAAAGCCTGGGGCTCCACGCATGACTAAGGAAAACAAAGAAACACTGAGTATGCACTGCTGGAGACACAGAGATCTTTTAGACAAACTAACAATTCCATGAACCTCAGCAATAATAAAATTCGATTTCCTATGGATTTAGGTCTTGAAGTGAATTAAATTTGATATCTGTGATGCAAGCTCCAGCTTGGAGTAGCCGGTTGAAGCACTTTTTGGTCTCTCTGTGTAGTGGTCTCTAATATTCTGTAAACTAATGCTGGACACTTTCCTTCTGCAGAATACTCTGTCTCTCACCTTACTTTCAAGGAACTACTCAGGAACTTAAAATTATCTTTTAGTTTGATCTGTCAAATTTGTTTAAAATCAGCTAACAAGTTCCAAAGGAACTTTTAGAGCAAAGGAATAGAAAACACAGTATAATCTCAACAATCTTATTGCCAAAGGAAAGAAATGTAAAGAAATGAAGGAAGGGCAAAATTGAGGTCTGCTACTTCCGAATGTTCATCTCAAATGACATCCAGCTGTTAAACATTAAATGCTACTCTCAACAGACAGGGCAAGGCCTTGAATGGATTTTCACTGTTCTCTACTCAGCAGATATATGTTTATTTAATATGATTAAAATAATCTTAGTAGTCAATCACTCTTGGGCGGTAGGCAGAATATAAGTTTTGGTTAGTTTTATTGCAGTTTTCAGAAAAAGATGATAGCTTCTTTTCCTTGTTTTTATTTGAGTTCTCTCCTGATCCTAGTTTAGAAAAATACCAACAATCACACCCAAAAAGAACATCTACAAAGGCTTGTAATACTTTTTTGAAAACCTACTTGAGAACATTACTGCTTGCCAGGCATGAAACCAAAGAACACAAAAGAGCAAATGCTAACTGCATTGTGGGTGGTATTTTTTTGGTTTTGTTTGTTTTTAGAGGACTGACTCACAAGTCCAAGTAGTTCACTGGCAACCAGAAGCATTGTCAAAGAACAGCTGTCATCTATTCATGTACAGGTTTGGGCATATCTGAGATTCATGAGAATTGTGAATAAATAAAATACTGTTATTCGTCAACATGTCTAAGCAAACTCCTGGAATAATCTATGTCATTAACATTTATTTCCACTGCAGCCTTTCAAATACAATCAAATCGGTTTTTATTGCCCTTCTCCAAAAACTCATCAGTCAGAGGAAGTTAAAACTCAAATACTGCATTCAGTTATTATTAACCAACTGGTTTGAAAATTGCAAGTTCTCAGAAATATGGCATGACTCCTTAGCTCTTACCAATGTGAACTGTCAAAAAAAACATCTGATGGTTTTATGAGACTGCTCCTGTAAATTAGAGCTGCAGAACCGAGACCCAGCATAGAATGGCTGAGATGGAAAGTATCTGAAAGGTCAAACAGCACTTTACTTATCCAGATCACTAGGATACAAAAGCTTTCTCTCTCCCTTAAGCCCTCTACAACACAAACTGCAAAAGAAGACATGGGAAAACGCAGCACAGAATAGTGACAATACACTGAAACAATTGCCCTTTTTTGTTTCATTTTGTTTAAATGTCTTTAAGGTGAAACTTTTTAATATGGTTTTTTCCTCCCATCCACCACTGAACCACAACTTGCTCTAAATTTTTAAAGAATCAAGATGCTTAGTACTTCTGTAGGAGCTCTGTAACTCTGGACATCAATCTTCCCCGTCTACAGGAGTGTTTTGTGCAAAATAAGTTACTAAGGACATGTCCACAGTAGAGGGCAAGCAAGAATGTACATAAAAAGTCCTGGATTTCTTCAGATTAACACTGCAATGCATCTGAGAATGGTCTACTGCCTGCCAGCCTGCCCTGCTTATATCTTACCTCTGAACAATCTTCATGCACTTCCCAAAAGCATGGCCATAACAGACTGTTCTAGGGAGCTCCTTTCTGCTGTGGGATTGGAAAGCAATGACGTGCTTCCACTGAAGCACTTCATCAGTCTGGACAGATGGTCCATTGCACAGGCCAGGGAGGCCCAATACCCCCAGGTACAGGTGCCTTGGGCCAAAAAACTGTGCAAAGCTGTATCTCCTTTTTCCAATCAGCAAATACGTATTTCACCACTACCAATGGATGTATGATTGAAATTATCTCAGACTGGCATCTATCATGTAATTTTTCACAGCTACTAGTCACACTTGCTACTGCATTTTCCATTCTCCAAAATTTCATCAGTTAGAGGAAGTTAAAATTCAAGTACTACATTCAGATTTCACAGTTTTGTGAACAGGCAAATTATTTTGTCGAACCTGAAAACCATGATGAAACTGTATGGTAGATTTTTTTTTTCGCTGCAAACTCTTTCTTGTTAGGCCAGTGATAAAACCAACTGGGCTAAAGGGGTTCTTGTTTAAATCAACAAATGCATTTTACTAAAAATGGCTAATTATACACCAGAGGAATGGTACATGATGCCTCATCAGGATTCCAAATATTTTTAGCTAAGGTGAAACATTACTACAGACAAATATGACAAATTCTCATGGGCACATTTTCCAAACACACATACAAGCAGAGCATACATCTGTTCAAAGCAGTTTGAATTAAAACCAAACAGTAGTGTAACATTCAACATGGTCTGAATTTTTTTGCCATGTCCATGCTACAAAGCCCAGGAATTTTCAAAAAGATGAGTAGGAATATTGAAGTAACACATACAGTAAAATAAGTGTAGGCAACCCAATGTGAAAACTACCCAAATATCATTTCTACATGGGCAGAGAATTCTCTTTGATATCATCCAAATACATGCTGCAGAAATGCTCACTTTGCACATATTTGTCTTGGCAGCAGTTATGATCATAGCTATTGTTTTGTAGTTTTTATGTTTCATACTAACAATATATTCTCTATTTACAGTAGACAATGTCTTTTTCATTTATAACAAAATCAGAGTTATCTTACTTGAGATTTTTTTCCAACAAGCTCAGTAACTCAAGGCCCTGCCATTATCCTCCTGTTCTAAACAATATTTAACTGTTCATTTGCTGAGCTTCATTTTAATGTTAAAGCAACCAAGAGATTGTTTTGCCTTTTTTCTTTCCTTCCCTAAAATAACCAACTATAGCTTGTCTTACTATGACAGGACCCAGATTTGGATGCAGTCCAACCCTGAGCTATTATTCTGACCATACCCTATGGCTACTTAATCAAAACACTGCTACTTGTGACTTTGTCAGTAATTTTGCTCATTCATTTTTATTATGATTTGAAGAGTATTCGGAGTGGAAGGTTAGTTTTGTATAACTAATATTGGTGATGAATGGCAGTGATAATACATTGCATGAAGAACATCTATTAATGTCTAAAATAATATTCTACTGCCTAAAAATAAATTGCAATGCAAAACATTTTCAGATCTGATGAACAATAATTCAGTTCTACAAAAGAATTCCAACTCTGAGGACTGAGGACCTTTAAGCCAACACACTCAAGTTAGAGATGCTCACTCTGACAGCTACAATATTGATTCTACCACTAATTAACTTAAATCTTAAGGCCCTGATAACTTCAAAAGCACCAGTGTAAATCAGCCAAACAAACAACTGTGAACCTTGGATAAAACATTTGATTGCTGAACATTTGATTGCATCATCATGCAGCATCTTCACTGTGTACACACTCTGCAGAAACCTAGAGGGAAAAGGAATCTTCCTGGCACAGAGCTGGAACCACTCTGGACCTGTTAACCACTCCCTTAAAGAGAAGTATGGGAAGTAAAGCCACAAATGGTCTTCCTGAATTTTCACTCTCTGAACTGTATTGTAACAGCTTGCCTCTTCTGTTTTTCTCTTCTCCTACAATTCTTCTCCCTCACGTTCCTCCTCTTTGTGCCTGCAGCTACAGGATCCCCCTGAAATATTAACCCCATAATGCAAAAACATCATTGGTTGTGCTTTGCTTAAACTATTCTGTAGTTGCAACCTTATTTATCCAGTCTTTCAAGAAAAAACTCCCATTTTCTTTCTCCTTAGAAAAGAAGCCTACCTTTTCCAGGATTTCCTTAGTCAAGACTGAGAATGCGTGCTCAATGTTCACATTTTCTTTAGCACTGGTCTCAAAAAATGGCATTCCATATTCCCAAGCAAGCTGAAAAACAAATGTAGGAAATGGGATGAACATTCTTCAGGGAAAAAAAACCAAACAGTTCCTAATACTAGTAGCAAGCAACATGGAAGTGTTCTGACTGCTAGCATGCTATAAAAACACTAATTAAGTACATGACTGCTCAGCAAAGACCTCTATATTCTTCCTCAGTTTATAAATTTCAGGTACCCCTTAAA
>VZTB01009500.1:704814-815132 GCA_013397245.1 Thryothorus ludovicianus
CCTCTCCTCATGGAATACCAGTACTAGACCCCAATCACCTTTACACCTGTCTGCTGGACCAGCTGCAGTTTCTCAACACCCTTCTTGAAATGGGAGAGCCAAAGGTGGACACAATATTCAAAGTGGCCTTGCCAGACTAACTAAAGCAGATAATAATTTCCTCAGATCTACCATCCATTACCCTTCTAATGTAGCCCAGCACCTTTAAAGCCAAGAGGGAACACTGCTGACGTATTCAAGCTGGTGTTCATTGTAACTCAACAATCTTTCGTAGCAGGGCATGCCTTGACTCATGCCTTGGATTATTCCAACACGGGTGCAAATATTTGCACTTCATGAACTTCATGATGTTTCTGCTGGCCCAGTTCCCAAATTTATCAAGGTCCCACAGAACTGCTGCTCTCCCATGTGGTGTGCCAGTCATACCATTTAATCTCATGTCACATGCAAATCTCCTTCTATCGTCAGCCAGATCACCAATGAAGATGTGATCTGAGGCAAGGCTGACTGCCTGAACCTTCTCCCTTGCCTTTTTTAAAAGACACACCATGCTGGCATCTTTCTAGTCAAAAGGGATTTCTCCCAGCTGCCATGGCTCAAATCACAATGAGCAGCTCTTTTTGCACAACTGGGACAACTTCATCATGTCTATGGGCACATCCAACTCTCCTAAGCAATTTGTAATTCAAAGCTTTCTCACTGCTGGCTGACTTGCTCCTTCCCAAACCATGCTAATACCTGCAGAGGCCTGGGAGGAAGCTCTATTTCTGAAGACCAAAGAAAAGAAAAATCAAATCAAATCAAACAAAAAACCTTGAGTACTTACTTGAGCCTTCTCTGTATCATGTTACTACATTGCCTACTGCATCTATCAATGCACCCCCATTTTCTCTGTATGTGCACAATACTGGTCAAAGAAGATTAATGTATGTTTTCTTTCATTTTACCCTGCATACTGCTGAACTGTGTGGCAAGCAAGCCTTCCAAAAACGTAACTCAGTGGAAAAACCCCCATGGGTCCAGTGGTAATGCAGTTAAAGTATGAACATGTATTTGGCTACTCCCTCTCCTAAAAACAACAGAAAGGTGTATTCAAAGAACTACTTTTTTTTTTTCTTTGGGAAAATCTTGAACAGATCCATAAATAAAAGACATAAATACATTTACAAACCTTTGGGAATTATGCTACTGAGAAATTGTATTTTATAATATCCTTGATAACAGTTTGGAGAACTTCTGTGTAATAAGCTTGTTTCTTACCAACAACAATAAAATAAGTAATGCTAATACTACTTCCTAGCAAAGTTCTGGTATGATTTCTTAGTGCTGAATCAGAGATATGTGTCTGAAATATTCTGCAACTGTGCAGAGTTCTATTACATATGAAAAATCAGCTTTGAAACTATAAATCGGCTTCAGCTACGAAGACAGCAAAAGCAAAAAAAAAAAATGAAGAAGATCTTACTTGGCTTTTTCTGTTAAAAAGATTTGATAGAAGAAAAACAGTCACATTCTACCAAGTCATATAACCATTTTATCATATCAACATTTTTATCTTTCAATGAAAAGATAATGATATTGGGGGGTGAACAGAGAAGTACAGAAGGTTGAGTTAAAACTTTTATCAAAGTGAATAAGAATAAAATTATACAATAAAATTATACTTCATAGTGTTAAAATTTAGTATCTCAAATTCTGAGTGATCACAATTACATAAGTTTGTACAAAATTAATTATTACATGACTTTGTACAACAAGAAACAACAAAAAAATTTCGCAGCGTTAAATTGAAATGAAATGATATATGACAGCCACTCAGTTATAACAGATTTTTACAGAAATGCCAGTATAGATGATGAGATTGCCAAGGAATCTAGAGTTTTTCTGTGCTGGAGACTGAACAGAACAACACTTAAGGCTCATACTATCAGGATAATATGAAATATGTAACTACAAATTATTATTTGTCAAAGTTGGAATCAAACTCTGTTCCCCTCTTAATAAGGATGTTTTCTTTTTCTAGAGTGAAAGGACAATTACTGTCTCACTCTCTCTGCTAATGGAATCTTTCTCCAGCACATTCAATCGGATCCTTTAGCACTTGTAAACCATATTAAAAGAAGAAGTAGTATAACAGAAGAGTTGCCTTGCCTAAAAACACAAGAGGAATCTAGAGAGCAGACTCACAGAGGAGGAGGTAATGATTTGGTTTAAAAAAAAAAAAATCTACATTAAGAGGAATTTTGGTTGCATGGTTAAGAACACAGAAGTCAGAAAATGTCATGGTTAATACCCTAAGCAAAACCCTACTACTGCCCTCTGGTGCATATGCATCCAGTGACTCTCTAGGTTTCTGACAGTTCATCCTTTGTGTGAGACTACAACACGTATTTTTCAGCAACCTTATTCCTTGTACACAGATATGGAACATTATCCTGAAAGCATCTTGCATGTGAACTATGAACTCTCAGGAGTGCAATGTTGTCCAAAAGGTGATGTTCTTTTTTTAAAATGCCCTGATCTGGGATTACATAATTGGCAAGAAGCTATCAGTGTGTTTTTCTTTAAACATGAGACATCCCGCTTGACTCACCATGCCTGAAAGTGTAACAGGAGGGCTAGTTCAAAGTTCCAGAGAACAGATGCATACAGTCTGCAGTAGCAAAATTTACTATTATATAGGACACACTCTCCTGAAATATTTAATTATTATCCCAATTTCTTCTGTCATAGCATGGCTTCTAAATTTCCTCACTGTCTCTCAGTGAGAGACATTTGCCATTCCCTTTAGAACAGCACTCCCCACTTAGTAAGTTCTACCCCCATCCATGGTCAGCAGCTAGGAAAGTTTCTAAGAGCTACTGTAGGCTCAACTATACATCACATACACAGTTTTGTAAGGGAGCTGGATATTCTGTATCTGTCCAGCCTTATTTAAGGCTATTCAGGGACAAAGCAGATCACTTTGCACAGGCTGCCAGAATAGTTCTTCATAGTAAGACTGTAGCAAAAAATATCATTGATGGGTGGTATCAGAAAAATTATGCAGAATGTATTACATTTTAATATTCCACATTACAACAGTACTCTGAAAATACAGTCTATATAAGATTTATGTTGTAGCACCTAAAACTTTTAAAGTACATTTTAACCTTTAAAAGAAAAATGGGCATTCTAAAGAGATCAGCTAGGAATTACTTAATGTATTTCTAATACTCCAGAACTCCACAACTGTTCTTCTAGAGCAAGTCCTAATGGAACTTTTGGAATTCAGGAGCTTTTTTACCATTTTCAGTTTAACAGCTCAGTCACATACTAAGAAACTCAGGAGAACCCAAAGAAAAGTACCAAAGATACCTTTTCTCCTTTCTGTTTTGGAACTACCCGTTCTGACTCCTTATCACACTTGTTGCCCAACAGTATTACGTCCACTTCATCACCTGCTTTCTAAAAGAGAATCAGCATTAATAAGTGTCAAGTAAGGAAAAAGTAAACAACAAAAGCCCTTCACCTTCAGCTCACACTAACCTTCAGCACTCCATTTCCTTGAAAGTAAAGCTAAATTCTCTCATGACCTTCGTATGTGCAAATATTTTCTACCAGTTACTTGGATTTGGAGGAAAACAGCAAGAATGCAAAGAGCAGAAAAAAGCTACTTAGAAGTGCCACGTATAATTTCCAACCCCTTTTGTAAGATATAAAGTATATGGTGCGTGGGCACCATCTTCTGATGAATGCTCCATCTTGAGGCTTTAAAGTGACTGGAAATGCCCTGAATTCACAGACACTGCCCTCCTAAAAGTAATAGATTCATGGATTAGCATATGACTCTGGTCTACATCCAGCACTCACAAGTAAAAGGGAAGGAATTTGCTGCACCTGAAAGAGCACCTCTCTGTGCTTCACTTTTGCACAGACAGTAATATTACTTTCAAAGTGTTCAAACTCAACATAAAAGTCTGATTATTCCAAGACACTAGGAAGAAGGCAATAGATTTTTAATGAAGTAAAATTTAAAAACCTCATTGATTTCAAAAGGAAGAAAAATCTACCTTTTTGACCTTGTCTCTTTCTCTATTCCCCTAATCCACTCACATGCGTGATGACTGTGAAATGCACTGGGTTTTTAATATCAGTGTTATTTTAAGATAAGTCATTGTAAGTATACGTGACTGGAATAATGACAAGGAAAGGGAATAGCTCTGCAACAGCATGTGGAATTTGAAAACTGACATTTGTGAAAATCATAATATTTAAAACTACTTTTGGTGCTTAAATGGAGGACACTGATGGTCTAAATCTCCAAACAATTGAAGCGACTGTGTCTGATGCCATGGCTTTTATTCTGCAGGTACGTGCTCCCACAGCTTCCCTGAAGATTCAAAAAGCCTGGGCTCAGGCTGCAGATCTCTCTACAGGGACTTTGATGAAATCTCTGAACTCTGTCAAATCCTTAACTATTGTAATTTTACTGTAAGACAAAATCCATCACAATCTACAGAAGAAGTACTATATTCATTAAAAGATTGGAGAACACTATTTTTAGTCTATTTCTACTTTTATAACAATTTGAAGACTTCATCAGTAGGCACAATTTAATATTAAGGAATACTATTTCTCTTCTTTTAATCCGTTCCCCTCTTAGAGTCATCTAGACTTATTTCATACCCACAGTTTATAAAAACAAAGTAAATTTCATAAGAGTATGAAGAACAGACCTAAAATAATGAATTAATCTAACATGGATTAATAGACCAAAATGCTGGCTGTTTAAGAATGCACTGGAGCTTCACTCATTAAGATCAGTGGCTCTCCTACAGTCCCAAAAAATACAATTATGTAATCAACTTTTAATTCAGAAGAAGACTGAAGGCTGATGAAGGTTTTACGACTGACATTTGACTTCACTCTACAGTTAAAGGTTAGAGGGAAATACTTGGATACTGCATGCACAAACCCACTGAATTCATTCTGTAACTTAATTTCTGTATAAGCAGCACAAATTTTTGCAATTGGAATGCTCTTTCTAAACAGCTTCAAATAATAACAAAATTTAAATGAGGTCTGATGTACCAGGCCTTTCAGCAAGTATTTATTAGTACTACCAATCACAAAATATTTACTTTTGCAAATAACTACTATTTCTACATCAATATAATGTATTAATGTATTTGCACTTTGTCTGGATCCTCCACGAAAGCACTTATTTCTTATTTTTTAAAGATGGTATCTTGCAGTTTCTTGCATTTAGAAATCTGAAGATTGTTAGTCAAAATGATGTCAATTTTAAATATTGTAATTGATTATGTATGACAACTCAAAAAATTAAGTCAAAACAACTAGGCAGAAGTTTGACCATGTGTTCAGCTGGCATAAAAACTGCATGGGTACAATGATTTGAACTGGCCAAAAATATGGCTTTCCAGTGCTTCCAAAAGCTGTATATTTTCATACTCTGTTATTTATAGCTCAGGAATAAGCTTTCCAAATGCAAAATCTATAGCTAAAAAGATGAAGGTTATTTTACAGTTGTTAAAATCCTATTATGCAAGTCAGCACTGAGTAAGCTCATAGACTCAGGAAACATTTTTCCCCCATATTAAGAAGTACTATTAAAAATTGCATCAATTTCATCAAGGCACAAAGGATTTTTTTCCAGATAAAGTTTCACTCTGGTATCTCAGAAATGCCAATTTTTGCTTCTCTCAGTTTTTCTTTGGGTTTCAACATTTCCAAGTTCACATTTTACTGAAGGCTAAAATATAATCCAAACCTGGAGAATTACTACACTATTTTGTTTTGAAAAGGAAAACATCATCATTATATTTCTCTGAAAAAACTGAAGCAAGGAGATTTACTGAGAGTGACCAAGTTTTCTCAAGTGTTTGGCACAGCTTGGAGCCACTAGGTTTTGGCAGAAGGGCTTTTGTTCCACTGGGCTCCCAGGCAGCTGGATTTGGCAGCAGCAGGAGCCAGGCTGCTCTGAGCAGTGGCCACGGGAGGGAGCAGCAGCAGAGCCTCAAACTCAGCGGTGCCACATCCTGGACTCTGAACACTGGACTCTCTCATCACAGTACCACAGGCTCTGTAGCACACTACTCACAGGGGCCACCCACCCACGCCCTTCATCCCACTGCTAAATGTCCACCCAGCCAGGAAAACACACAACCTGACTATGAGGCTATTAACAGAAATTGAAAATGCAAAAGCAAAAATATCTTGCTTATCCCTTTTGTATGTAATTTGAGGATTTGGGTGGGTTTTTTCCCAAATGTTAGGTCTTTTTTTTCCTACAGTTTTTTTTTCAAGAAGTGCTGTGAATTTATGTATGAAAAGTAGCAGACACCTTTTCTATAAGAAAACTGCACCATATCTGTACTTATCAGTTATTGAAGAAACTATCCCCTCACTTCTAAAATGATGAACACAGGCCTACCAAGAATGATCCCATCCTCCCTTTGCAGCAAACTGACCATGATGATTATGAGCTCACCAGACTCCTTGTATAAAGCTGTCTATGCAGGGATGCAACTTCCAGAACAACACCTTGTCCCTTCTCCACACCTCCAGGGTGTAGTTGTCAAGGGATGTGTGATATTGATACTCACTAATTCCAGTTTGAAAAGGAAAGAGAAGTTTGCTTATAGGTCCAAAGAGTGAAACTGAGAACCCATATCTGATAAATACACTATGAGAATTTTTAAATAGTCTGTGTGAGAGGAAGAAATGTAGCATTAATATAGTTTTTCAATTTGAAAAAGATGTACGTGGTCAAATGTCCAGATGAAGGCAGAGCTGGAGAAGGCCATAAAACTGGGAAGCTTCTTCTTCTTACTCATTAGACAATGGCAGTAGAAACCTATCTTTTGTAATACTGAAGAACAATCTATTTCGTTAGAAATAGATTGTCCTCAGCGTCTCTTTGAAAGCATCACACGGGCAGTGTTCATATTAGGATTGCCAAACATCTCTTCCCACATATTTTTCTAGTGCCACCTTATGACCTCAGTTACAAATGCCTGGTTTCCAGGACTTTAGTAGAAATAAATGACTGATAAAATTTATTTGTCTACTAGCAAATTTAGAATGTGGCAGATATAAATCAATTTATCTCAATACCAACCTAGGATTACAGAGAAACCAATTCAGTAAAATGACAAGAACAAGAATTTTAAGCCCTAATCAGAGCCATAACAAACAATCTATCTACAAACTGGGACAATTCAATCTTTTGACATCAAGCTTTCCCATCTGAGGAAGAAAAACTCAGAAGAGTTTCAAGTCAAACTAATTTACATTTGTAAAGCAGTTTGCTGTGCTGCTTTTATTTAAGTATGATGCAGAAACACTGAAAGACAGTCTAGTCTCCCAAATGCACCAGAAGAACCAAACTAAAAAAGAAATGGCAAACTATGCAGAAATGGCAGCAACTCAACAATTCATACAGTTCATATCCTGGCTGAGGGCTCACTTCTTCAGATAGGACAAATAGAAGGCAAATGTACTCAAAAACACTAAACTACTGTCACCAAGACTTGCTCAAGAAAAGAAAACTATCTTCTCCGTGCAGTAAATTCTGTGATGGCAGGCAATTTCCTGCACAGAGATAATTGTTATGAGCTGCTATCACCACCTTCATGACCACACCAGGAGACCAGCACAATTAAAACCAGTCCAAGGTATTCAGAAATAAATTAAGACCTACCATCTATGTCAACATAGCTTGGAGACCCAGATGCCATGTGTGAATAATGGAGTGATTTAGGTTGGCAAGAACTTATAAAAGTCAACTGGTCCAGTCCCCTGCTCAAGGATGGGCCAACTTCAATATCAGGTCAGGTTGTTCAAGGCCCTATTGAAGGGAGTTTTAAATGTCTCCTTTAAGTGATCCTCTCTCTGGGCACCTATTTGAGAATTTGAAACACTCTATTGTGAGGAATCTTTTGCCAGTGTTAGTTGGAATCTTGTTTAAAACACCCTTGAAGAAACTGTTTTCAGCAAATGGATTTGGTACACAGCTGCTTGCATTTATTTAATTTTCAAAGGCCATCAGCATCAGCCTTCAGAACAGGTGCATGAAGCAGCTAAAAGCCATGTCAGCAGGAAGAACACTTTACTAAATTTGAGATAACCTGCAATCCTACAAATAAGGAATGGTTTCACGTTCTAAAGTTATCATCCTGCAATTATCATGCTCCTAATGAATGCATTACAAATCCTATTATTCCTAGACTGGACGTGCCAATAACATCTTAAGATATTAATCTGTGAGTGAGTATATTTTCCTAGTAAGCTTTTAAAAAATATAGTCATGTTGAATAGTTTACTCTAGTTCTGAATTCAAATTTTACAGCAATACTGATTATGGCAAAATGTTTGTGTCTTGTACTTCCCTGGACAATAATTAATTTTTAATAGTGAAGCTGCTGTATTCCACACATAAACTAACTCAAATATAATGAGAACATTACTGGTAATCTGATTGTAATTGTACTGACTGGCCAGTTTTTATAAAATCAATGGAAGTTTTTAAGAATGCTAAATTGCTTGGATTGTTATTTTCAACTGTTGCAAAAATGGCTTAACACACTGAACAGATTCTTAAGAATCTTTCTGGTTAAAATGTCTATGTGCAAAGAACCAAAAAATGAGAGCATAATATAATAACTGAATTGCCTCAAAAATTCCTGTTTGACTGGTTCAGGTGCAAGCTTTACACCTATTAGTCTGGTATTCAGTGAAACCTGTATTCTCTCTGTTTCCTTTTTAAAACTTGTTTATTTTTTCTACGCTTGCATATTTTAAATGGTCCTGTAGCAACAGTCACTTTGATTCTGGGCATTTGTAGGGAATTAAATACTGGTTTGCATTCACAGACCAAAGCAAATGCAAGGAATGCCACCAACCTCCAGGAAGTAATTAATTTTCATGAAATGCCCTGTGTTTTAACAGTTATTGCTTAAAAACATTTCTTTTGCAATGAATGGCCCCATATATTTTCACCAAGACACTTCAGAAATTGATATCCCACTAGGACTAAATTAAATTTTTTATTACTATTTAGCTCCATTACAACATTAATTGCTAGTTTTGAGATTGGTACAATCAATCATGCAATTTACATTCCTAGAAATTGTTTTAGATTGAATATTTTTCAATTTTTTAAATTTTAAACTAACAAAATTACCTTCAGGGGTTATGATTAAACAGTTCAAGTATTAATACCTTGAGTACATTTACAGGAAAGCTTTTAAAATGTCTCAAACAGAGAGCAGGCTTGTGCAGGTGTCATTTCCTGACTGACTAAAGCAGATCTAAACCCACACGGTGGCCACAGGAGCTGGTCCCATCCTTCCCTCCACCCCAGCCATACAGCCCTGATACCTTCTTGGTGTTTATGGCTGTGCATTGTAGCCCACTGAATCAGTCACCCAGTTGATCTAATTGAAGATGACAGGACAAAATGGCCCCTTTGGAGCCAGTGTGAAGTCAGAGCAATATTTTATGTTGAAACATAGATAGATATGGATATATGCAGATAATCTACCTTTTCAGTTTTGGGTAACAGTAAACCTGCTACCATACTGTTTGCTGAGCTAAATCTTTGTTAAACATGAAATCATACCACCAGTGGCAGATCTAGCTGTGACTTGTGTTCGGCCAACAGAAGAAAGACACATGTTTTTCTTAACAAAATAATAAAACAGATGTGTTAAAGTGTGTGCAGACAAGCCAGTAAGAATATTGTGTCATCGAATCTCCTTTGCAACACATTACTGAAGTTAGGCTCTGTTGCCACTAAGAATTTTAAGATGGCTCTAAGGTCAAGAACAATGATGTACTGGTCACCACAGCAATGTTCTTAAAAATGAGATAATGTGAATGTAATGTTTTCCTAAGGGTATAAGATATCCCATGTATATATGATGGGATATATGATCATGTGTAGTTCATTAATTCAGCTGTATACTGAAGCTGTGAAGAGAGAAAATAATGCATTTGATGGTTTTATTTCAAGCCCCCTTTCCCAAGATGAACTAACTCTCCTATCCATCCCCACCAAATCACAAGAGTATTTAAAAACCTGCCTGAAACTTTACTTGATTTTGATCAATGGAGAGCACTACCTTGCTTGTATTCTTACACCAACTTCCACAAGCATACTAACTACAAACTGCTGTGCTGCTGCTGAGGGGCAGTGTCACTGCTCCCTACAGCATCCTCAGGAGGAAAAGCAGAGAGAACTATACTGATCTTTCTTCCCTGGTATCAAGAGACAGGACACGTGGGAATGGCCCAAAGTTGTGCCAGGGATATTCATACTGGACACAGGGAAACATTTCTTTACTGAGCCCGTGGTCAAACATTGGTACATGCTTCCTAGGGAGATGGTCAATTCCCCAAGCCAAATTAAAAGGCACCTGGACAATGCTCTTAATAACATAATTTAACTTTTGGTCAGCGCTTAAATGGTTGGGCAGCTGGACTAGATGATCATTGAAGGTCCCTTACAGCTGAACTATTCTATTCTAAAACTTGCTTTGCCTCTATCTAATAGAGAATACATCAAGAGAGACCTACTAAAAAAGACTTGGAATACAGGGTTACAGACAGTTGAATGATCTCATGTCTAAGGGCTTGCCCTCTCCTCCCTTCCTTCCTACTCCTACCTGTTTATCTTACTCTGGCTCCAGTAAGCTGCATAAGTCAGACCTTTCTATGAGCCTCTCAAACCCACTGATAGAGCAGAAAAACCACTCAACTTCTTTTGCTGTGTTAGTTTTTTACCACATTATGAAGTCACAGCGAAGCATAGAGGGCTCTGACAAGCACCACTGGGAACACACAGCCCGTCTGGCAGCCATGTGCTGTTGAATCACTTCCTGTGTCACATGAAAGCACCTATTTCTGGCTGCAGCACCACGAGCAGCTGAGCTAACCAAACAGCTTTCCACCACACTTCCTCCCTCTTGAAACCATCCCCTCAAGGAACATCCCACAAGGACAAAGAGGCTATTTAATTCCTTTGATCTTGGGATGAGGTAACTACACTGAAGTAATGAAATTAGGAAAGGGAAATCATTGGTTATGATATGGAATTTTGATATGGAATCTAATTAAAATCCCAGGATGAGCTTATGCAGACTGATGCCACACCAGTGACAAGAGCACCATAACTCAGCATGCACAAAAAGGGATTGGAAGTTATGTTTTAGAAGTACTTCAGAAAACATTCCTCTATCAACATGGGCTTGTCTAAATATAAAGCATGTTCCAGTTTCAGATGACAGTAATTCTATTATCATACTGTGTGCTGAGTTAAATGCAAGAAATTCTGGTTAGAAACATACAGGAACAAGAACAGATCTCATGCAGTCATGTAAAATGACACATTAATTACCTTCATTAAAGGATCAACAACTGACAGATATATTTACCTCATATATGTCGCTCATCCAGACTGCTATACTTTGAAAACTCTTCAGATTTGTGATGTCATATACAAGAACAAAGCCTTGTGCACCACGGAAATAGCTGGTACTAAGTGTATGGAACCGTTCCTGGCCAGCAGTATCCCTGAAGGAAATTGTAACAAATCACACACACGACAAACAAAGAAATAAAAAAGAGATGATCAAACTGCAGAATGCCCAAGAAAGATTACTTTAAGGATTATTGTCCAAATTTTAAATTATGTACTCTAACATGAAAGGAACAATAAAAAACACAGATGAGAGAAGATCTGGGTGCGAGATACAGCAATCATAGAAATACACCAAAAATTTATTCTGAATAATACAGCCCTACTAGTGAAGCCAAGCCAGTGGCTGAAATCTGAGAGTAATGTCAAGTCCACCGTTCCTTTTTCATATAAATAACTCCGGTGATAAAAAAAATCAGACATCAGATGACACCCCCGTATTCTGACAACCCCTTTACAAACAGCAACCTGTTTTAGATGGAAGATAAATTTTGGGAAAAAGCCGTAAAATACATGGACACAGCAATTCTTACACATAATGTCAAAACTTGAGGAAACAAACACAAATTGGATCCCTCAATTTGCTTCAGGAGATATTGGCTACTAAGTACCACACCTGAAATGTTTCTACACTGATACACCAAGTAAGAGGAGCAAAGGAGACAAGCTCCAAGCTTTTTCGCAGTTGCAGAGGCTTGACATCATTGGTATAAGCAAAACCCGATGGGAAATAAAATGAAAAAGGAAGGTGCATGCCCAGTCGAAGCAAAGTCAGGTGACATGGAAAGAATACAGATTCTGTTCACCACCGTAGGGAGAAAATCTGTGTGTTCAAAGCCACACTGGAGTTGAAGCTGACAGAAATAAGGAAGATAATAAAAAGTTTTTTCAAATATATGAATGGCAAAAGGCAGTGTAGAAGTAACGTCAGCCCATCATAGGATGAGGATGGTCACCTCATCAAAAGGGACATGGACAAAACAGAGGTGTTTAATGCATTCTTTGTCTCTGTCTCCAACACAGACGACAGACTAAGAGGGTCTCAGTGCCCTAAACTGGAGGACTATGACTGTGCAAATGATCAACTCCCAGTCAAGTCTGAAATTGTGTGGGATCTGCCTCTCCAACTGGATCCCTACAAATCCATGAGGCTTGATGGGATTCATCTGTGAATTCTCAAAAAGCCAGATGATGTCATCACAAACCTCTTGGTTTTTGAGCAGTCTTAGGAGTCCAAGAGGTCCCAGCTGACTGGAAGCTGGGTAAAGCTGTCACAGTTTTCAAGAAGGGCAAGACCCTGGAAACTACAGGCCTGTCAGTCTCACTTCAGTGCCCAGTAAAATATTATTCAGGGAGATACACCTGGAGGACAACACAGTCACTGGTCACAGCCAGCACAACAGGCCAAAGTCCTGCTTATTGAACTTGATTTCCTTCTGTAAAATGGTAATCCACCTAGTTGGAAAGCCAACAGATATGATTTTATTGAACTTATGCAAACTTTTGATACTGTCTCTCACAGCACCCTCCAGACTGCACACAGTCCAGCACAGAGCTGTTTAACCCTGTCAAGTGATGGGTGAGCAGCTGGCTCACAGGTCAGGCACAAAGGGTTACAGTGGAGGGGGTGACATCAGGCTGGGGTCTGGGCACTGCTGGGGTTCTACAGGGCTCCATCCTCAGCCCAGTTCTCTTCAACATCTTCATTAACCACTGGGATGCAGGACTCAAAGGGACACTAAGTAACTTTGACAATGACACTACATTAGGAAGAGCTGTCAACTCTCCCTAGAGCAAAAAGGCCCTGCAGAGAGACCTTGAGAAATTAGAGGACTGGGATGAAGTTTTAACAAGGGCAAGTGCCATATTCTGCACCTGGGACAGGACAATCCTGGCTGTGTGTACAGATTGGGGAAAGAGATGCTGGAGAATGGAGCTGCAGCTTGGGATCCTGATCACTGGGAGTTTGAACATGAGCCAGCAGTGCCCTGGCAGCCAGATGGGTCAAGCATGTCCTGAGGGGCATCAGGCACAGCATGGCCAGCNGGGATGCAGGACTCAAAGGGACACTAAGTAACTTTGACAATGACACTACATTAGGAAGAGCTGTCAACTCTCCCTAGAGCAAAAAGGCCCTGCAGAGAGACCTTGAGAAATTAGAGGACTGGGATGAAGTTTTAACAAGGGCAAGTGCCATATTCTGCACCTGGGACAGGACAATCCTGGCTGTGTGTACAGATTGGGGAAAGAGATGCTGGAGAATGGAGCTGCAGCTTGGGATCCTGATCACTGGGAATTTGAACATGAGCCAGCAGTGCCCTGTCAGCCAGATGGGTCAAGCATGTCCTGAGGGGCATCAGGCACAGCATGGCCAGCCAGGCAAGGGAGAGGACTGTCCCACTCTGCTCTGCACTGGGGCAGCCTCACCTCGAGTGCTGGGGGCAGTTTTGGGCACCACAATATAAAAAAGGTATTAAGCTCTTAGAGAGCATCCAAAGGAGGGCCATGAGAATACAGGAAGCCATACAAGGAGTGGCTGAGGCCACTTGTTCTGCTCAGCCTGCAGGAGACTGAAGAGAGACCCCATTGCAGGCTGCAACTTCCTCCCAAGGGGAAGCAGAGGGGCAGACACTGATCTCTTCACTCTCACGACCAGTGACAGGACTTGAGGACATGGCCTGCACCTGAGTCAGGGGCAGGCAGGTTGGCTATCAGGAAAAAGGTTTTCACCCACAGGGTAGTTGGGCCCTGAAACAGGCTCCCCAGGGAGCTGGTCACAGCATTGAGCCCAACAGAGTTCAGGAAGCGTTTGGACAATGCTCTCAGGCACCATGGTCTGATTCTTGGAGCTGTCCTGTGCAAGTCCAGAAGTCAGACTCAATGATCCTGATGGGTCCCTTCCAACTCAGCATATTCTATGATTCTATGAATTATGCATTAAGAAAGCTATAAACAACCCTCTAATATTTTTGCTTTAAAGCCTGAGATGGAATAACTGCAGATCCAATACCAGTCAGATAATTCATATACAGATTTACTCATTGACAAGTTAAATACTGGTAAATAGAGATAATCTTCACTATTACACACCTGGAGAGCCAGTTGTCAGAAGCCCTACATAACCTTAAGAAAACCTTCCAAACCCAAAAACTGTATATTCCCAAAGATGCATCTTATCAAAAGTCCTTTCTCTTGGTGACCCTTTTGAACAAACATTTGATGGGTAATGAAATGTAGCATCTTCTTGCTTTGTCACTTTCCTTATGTTCCTATACAATTAGATATACTTCATATAGATCATATATCTGCACTTGTTTGTATGCTGCAAGTTTTATTGCTAATGCAACTCAGTGATAATCCTTTTTTTAACTTACATTAGTTGCCACAAAAAATACACTCTCTTAGGCTAAATTCAAAATTTAAAATTATCTAATAGGAGCACCTGCACATTATGAAGACACACAATTAAAAGTAGATGAGATTTTTCATGTTATAATGCAATTTAGTTGGCCTTCTTTTGTGATACTAATTAAAACTTACCATATTTGAAGTTTCACTCTTGTATCATTAAACATTACTGTCTTTACTTTAAAATCAATGCCTAGAAGAAAAAAGGAAAATCTGTAACATTTCTCATAATAACACGGATTCCCTTTGAAGATGGTTTCTCAGCTCTAGTTATCACACAATTTCAGACAGAAAGTGAAAAGAAACAATACCATAGAAAGAATAACTATCCAACCATATACATTCAAAATGGAAGCTGTAAAAGGAAGTTATTCACTGCTGAGTGCCAATACATTGCACAAATACAATACAAAGCAAGGCCAACACCAAGCAAAGAAGGGGCAGATCCAAGCAAAGGTGAAGATACTCTGAAACTAAAAGTATTACCATGGCTTGGCAAAAGATGTGACAGCAGTTTCCTGGCCTATGCACAACAGTACATTGCGCAAATACAGCCTTGATTTTCAAGAGTGTGACAGCTGTGAAGGGGAAGGTAAAAGCTGTCACATATGCAACACAATTTTTCTGTCCTTACTTCCAAATACCTGAAAAAGATATCCAGGGTTACATGAGCAGAAATAGGAATTGGCTGTACACATTACGTACAAACATACACGGGATTTAATTCAGAATTAAGATTGGCTCTACAGCCAAATCAGATCCAGAAAGGCAATGCTAAAAGCAACTATCACACTTAAAATCAATGCAGAATGTTGTCTCTACACATCCTTCCTCAAAGATATTTCCTTTATGATTTATAGTGTTTTCCTTTATTAAACCATCAAATTAGTACTCCAGATGTGTTAGATGATATCTAGGATTTATGAGCAGTTGAATTTCCAGTTTTATAACTAGAATCTGCCAGCTATCAGCTGCTATCTTAGAGTGACATATTTTTGCAGAGTAAAGCACTGTTTCCTCTGTTACTTCATTGCTGAAGTTTGAAATATCATTTGATAATTTCCATGATTGCTTTTTTCCCCCACTGAAAAACAATTAGGCTCTTTTTGTCAATTATAGTAAATTCTGTTAAGGTAACATTGTGACAGCTGACCGTACTGTGTGGGCAAAATTCCGTAAGATCAATCTACAGCTACTTAAAATGACAGTGTCTTTTCACCAGTAGAAATGTCATTTGAAGGAGCTAGACAGATTGAAAAATCACAAAAATTTTAAGTTAATACCACTGTACTGATCTCCGTAAGAACGTGCAAGCCAAATTACTTTATCAAAGGAATGCACCAATGGCAGCAAACCAAAAATGCCATAACAGAGGAAATGCTCCCTTCCTTTGTACTGACAGATGCATTGTGCACAAAATTTTGACAAGTACACTCTCACATGCAGGCACTCATACGCACTTTCAATGCTATTAACTTTTTTTTTGTGTATGTGGTAAGGGAGTTGAGGTGGATTTTAAAAATTATTATGATAATCATGTCCTTCACTTGATGAATTTTCATTGAAGCTTCAATGAAAAGGAAAAATGAAATAATATAATTGGTATCTGTAATTAATATTACAAGAAGCTTTCTTGATGGAATTAGTAATGTCAGAAGGGAATGTAATTTAAGTAAAATTTGCTCATGTAAGGTGAAATTCCAATGTGATGGAAAACATTTGCTCCTGGAATTCACATGGTTTTGTTTAATTATCTGTATCATTTTCTACAATTGATATTGGAGCAGTAGAGAGGGACGGAGTATATACTGGGAGGCCGGAATGTCACTTACAAATGGTGCATTGGGAACACAGCAAAAAATTATATTCCAGACAGAGATTCCCAGAACTATAGGGAAAAGTTCTTAGTTCACATACATTTTAATAATAAATTGCTATATGCTCTTTAAAAAAAAAAATCATTTGTAAAAAGGGAAGTAGAGTGCTGAATCAGACTAAAACTTAATCTAAATTAAAATCAGGCATATTGACTTCTTAAGTCAACTTCAAAATTTATTGACCTAAAAGGTCAATGAATGTTAGTGAAAAACAAAAGTCAATATGTTCTGCATGCATGAATTGTTCATGTCTTTATATGAAATTTCCAGCAAACTTAGCAAATTGGAAAGACAGAAAAGAAAAATGAGATACACAGTGCCAAAGACAGCTCACGGATTTCAGATGCTTTTAGGCCTACCTGGCATACAACATGATCAACATAACAAAGCAAGCATTGATTACAGCTCTTGAGATAAATGTTATTGGAATGCAACAGCATGTACTTGCTTCTTTTAAGCTGTCAAATAAAAGCAAGAAGGGGGATGCTGGGTTCCTAATAGAAAATGCTCAAAAACATCCATAGAAAATGCAAGTTTGAGTAGCTTAGCAGGATGCAACAGTGAAAGCAGGGACAGAGGGTGGTGAATGCCCCTGCTCAGGTTCTACCCAGCCCACTGCCTGTCATACAGCACCTTCGACTCCAGGAACAGGGAAGCAGTTCCTAGCAGCTCCTGTGCCCAAACTGGGCAAGTGCCCAGTGAGACGTGGTGAGTTCTACTCTTACTTAGCCCATATTTAACCCCTCCTAGCTGCTGGTGCATTACTTGAGTCAGATTCTTTTCTGAACATGTCAAGAAATGTCAGAAGCAGAGAGGTGTCTGAGCAGTCACAAGTACTGCTAATTCCTGGTTTGCTGAGAAAAGCAACTCATGGGATAAGATGGCTTGTCAGGAAAACGAGTGACAAAAAAATCCAGTTTTGTTAAGAAAAAAATTAAGATGTGGATTGCTAGTGGCGTTCTTAACACAGGACACATTTACCTTCAATATGGTTCATTTCTGTTGATTACTTTATTCCCTTCTAAAGTAACTATCAGGGAATCTACACAGAATTTTTAATCCTAATGTTGAAGTTGTATCACTTTCAGCTATGACAGATTTGGGAGGACTCATAGCTCTGCAGACATGTTTCTCACAGAAGACACGTGCTGAAGGACCACAGCAATCCTAATACTGAGAAACAACCTCACAGCCTGTATACAGGTATTCACTGGTATTCAAGGAGTTGTTTTTTTCATAAACCTTCCCTATGACTTTATATTAAATACTACTGTTTAAACAAAAACATTTATTCTTTATAATCAATTCATAATACAATGTATACGCCTTATGATGTGTATAAGTTTAATTAGAAAACTGTAACTGCTTAAAATTTATCCAAACAATGGAACTGAAGAGGAGGAAGGGCACCCAGCCTTAAGTGCTGCATTAAAAGCTTTCAATGAAAATTTACCATGGATGTATTTTTTGCATTTTCTCATAAAATACATAATTTTAGAAAAGTTTACTACTACCAGAGCCTACTGTAAAATGCTTGTCTGGTTGTTCTCCTCCCCCACAATAACACTAGGATTTCTCCTAGCAACACAGATCTGTGATTCAGGATGACACAGAAATGAGACTTTCAACAACCTTTCAACTTCTGTGCCTGTGACCTTCTATCACCAAGGAAGGTGATGGCACAGGATTTTGTCAGGGAACTCAGGAAGCTGCAAGACTGCACAGTGGGGATAATCTTCCCTCTACTCAAATCACTGTTTCAATTGGACAGGTAAGGTGAAAAATCACCTGACAGCAGATGAGCATTTAAAGGGCTGCCCAACAGAAAGGGATCATTTGACTGAGCTAGTATGAAACAGGCAACCAGACAAAACCAGTTATTTGATCTGATGATATCAACAGTGAGGAAGAAGACATCAAAAACTGAAAAAACACTATGTGTGTTTTTTCTTTACATCACTAGGAGCCACAATCTCTAGGGCATCCTCTGCATTGCAGCTGCTTCTATGAAGAAGGAACCTTCCACTTCCAACACTGTTCCTTTGGAAGACACCACACATAATCCCATTTGTTTTCAAAATCCAAGCTCTAAAACACCTGGTAAAATGGAATTAAATGGAACACAGTATTTCAGAAATAACTATAAAAACATGTTCAGGTAACAAATACCATGTTTGGATTATTAATATATATTTCAGATGAGCATTTTCAAAAAAAAGTTTTTAAATATCTCAACAATAGGTATCACTAATGAAACTAAAGGGATTAATCTTAATCCACAAACTCTGACAAAAACTATTATCTTTATTATTCCTTGAAATAGTTAAAGTCATGACTTGGGAAACACAATCTTAATATCATCACCATATAAAAGATTTTTGAGTCTGCAGTGGACTGAATCAGGAGTAAGAGAAATTATGTTTCAAAATAATAATCTGATAGTCAGGAATGTCAGTGTAAAGTACATCAACAAAGCTGTTATTCATTTTTATAGCCATTCCTTGGGCTTTCTTGCTAAACCTGGCAACAAGTTGCCTATTACTACGATCAATTTCCTGACTTCATTGTTAGTTGATTTCTTCCCTCTTCCTCTGTGCTGATTTTAGAAACTGCTTTGTAAGAAAGGACAAGAAAATGAAAAGTGGTTAAAGTTCAGCCATTCTTATGTGGGCAGGTCAAGTAATCTCGTGTACATTAAGTATTCCCTGGACCACCTACTGCCACAGCTACTGTCTGCTATTTAATTCTGTTATGCCAGCTCCTCCCAGCTTGAAAGATGTGAACCATGCATATTCCAAGTGCAGGAATGTCCTGGCATAATTTAGTTTTCTCTACAAAATCAAATCAAATTAAAAAATATTCTTACACACAAACTCTTTAAAATTTCCCAATGAGAATTTGGGAAAATATCCCCAGCAAATCAAACCACTGCACTCACATTACACCTTTTCACGCTGGAGACAAGGTTTTCACCCTGCCATTCCCCATGGCACAGGGCTTGAGAGTGCCAAGGCAGTGGGGAGTTCCCCATCACTCCCCAGCTGCCAGCACAGAACTGGCATGGTCTGCCAGGGTTCATTATTGCCATTACAGCAACAGCTCTGCTTCAATCATTCTGCACATCACTAACTACAGTAGAAGATATTTTTATAGCATTAAAATTATAAACATAAAGTTAAAGCCTTTTCTGGCCTGAAATACTGATGAACTGGGCTTTTTACTGACATCTGACAACTCTCTGAGGTCAGTACCTGAAAGGAGGCTGTAGCCAGGTGGGGATCGGCCTCTCAGGCAACAGGAGAGAAATTAGCCTCAAGCTGTGTCAGGGAAGGTTTAGGCTGGACATCAGAAAGAAATTCTTCCCAGAAAGCGTCATTAGACATAGGCATTGCCCAGGGAGGTGGTGGAGACCCTGGAGGTGCTGCAGACTGGGCAGCACTCACTGAACGGTCTATTTGACATGGGGCAGTGTTTGCTCGCAGGTTGGACTCGATGACCTCACAGGTCATTTCCAACCTAGCTGATCTGGGGCTCTGTATTGTTTTCTCTGCACCTGCACCGATGTACAGCAGCAGGGACCCAGTGGGCAATAAGAAATCGTGAGAAACAAGTCTTCACAAGTTTACACCAGGAGTAGGTTCCCAGTGCCCAGACGAACAGCAAGGACAGTTGCCACAGCACTTTGCAGTGGCCCTGGAGCCAGTGTGACATGTGTCCGGGCACCTTTGCAAAGGTCAGAGCTGCTGGACGCGGCTGCACACCCGCACAGCTCAGCGCAGGGAGCTTTGACACCTCCGAGCCCGGCAGAGCCGCGCTGACAGCGCCGGTCCGGCCGCGTGTGAGCGAGGGGAGGGCGAGGGGCGGCAGCGAGGCGGGCTCGGAGCCGGCGGGCACTCACCGATCGTGGCCATGTACGAAGTGGCGGGAGAGCCGGCGGGAGGCGAGCTGGGCTCCGTGTACCTGCGCACGATGGAGGTCTTCCCCACGCAGGACTCTCCGGCCATCACGATTTTCACCAGCAGCGGCCGCGGCTCCGCCACGCCGCCCGGGCCCGGCCGCAGCCCCGCCATGGCGGGCGCCAAGTGCCGGCCGGGCCGGGCCGGGCCGCGCTGGGGCGGGGCGGGAGCGGGCCCGGAGCCTCCTCAGCGCCGCGCCCGCCGCTGCCCTGAGCCCGCCTTAGGGAGCTATGCAAAGATACCGCTTTTTTTTTCAAGAAGTTTCATCACTGGGGAGGAAGCAGGGAACTTTCACAACCCCCATGACGCTTCCCCTGTGATGTACAGAAATAAACAGTCCGGTTTCACATTGCTTCCTAGCGCTGAGTCAGAGGCAGAAGAAACAGGTTTTAAGAATTTCTTCTTTTATCACTTTTAATTTGTTGTCGTCTGACAATCAAAGTGACCTGTCGTGCACACACACAAAAAAATCAAACCCAAACCAACACCCCCTATAGCTACAGTGTAGGCTTGCTGTATATATGTCTGAATGTTTTTACCAGAATCCCACATTGTCCTGATTATAAGGCCCATGGCCATTTGCCAGCATGCACATGGAACTCGTCCAGTGTCATAAATTTAGGAACAGGATATATTGAAATGAAAAGTACTAATTTACGTTTGCAAATATTTATGTCTATCTAGGCCTGCAATGACTTTGTGAAAAATGAAGTTCACCTTTTTGCTAAGATTTAAAAGGTTTAATAGAAGACAATAAGGACAAGACAATAAAGCAAAATATACGGCCGGAGTGTCTCTGGCCAAGAGCCAAGAGCACACCTGTCCCATAGAACCCACCCTTTAAATATGTATATTTGAATTTTTCTAAGAACTTATTTCCATGTTTCTGTGAGCTGCTTTGCATGGCCGCTCCTTGGTTCCACCTTTTTAGAGCATGCGTGTTTCTTGGCTGTGGTTTTAATTCATTCTTCCTATCAGCCTTAATTTGGGCCTTGGTCTCTAATTTCTACAGATGGTCAGTGCTGGTAGCTGGTCTATCAGTAGCAGATGTCTCCATGTCAGCAGCAGGGCTCTGCACTGGGTGCTATCCTGACCAGGCAGTCAGTCCACTCACTACAAAGACACCTTATGAACTTTACTCCTAAAGAAAGCTGTATCTTTAAAACCCTTTCTACACCACACATCTAATATCCACTCTATATGGGTGTGAAAAGAAAGAAAGAAAAAAACCCAGTAATATAATAAGTATTTATAACAACCTTATACGTGCAGTACTCATTTTAATATTTGCGAAAAGCCAACTTTATAATTTGTGTTTACAGCAACTTCCCATGGGATTTGACATTGTCACCTTTAACCCTTCAAGCTACAAGTTTATGTATCAGAGCTGTAGATGTGGCACACTCACTTTTTGTGGATGACTATGACTCAGTGAACTCCACCTAGCACAATTCAGAATTACAGAATCAGGATCATCAAGGTTGGAAGAGCCCTTTGGGATCATCCAGACCTACCATCAACCCAGCAGTGCCACTGTAACCCATAAATCACTAAATGGTATCACCAGCACTAGATCCAGATGCCTCTTAAATACCTCCAGGGATGCTGACTCCACAAATGTCCTCTTATTAAAGGTATGATTTCAGGCTTTTGACCCCTTCCCCCCTCACACCAACCTTCACCTCAGCTTGCTAGTATCAAACTTGGTGACCTTTAGGACTTTGTGGTAGAAAATCTCCAAAGCATGTAATCTACCTGTTTCTTAGTCAGTGCAATTTCTTTCATTGCTGGAAAAAAATGAGAATTTCTGCTACAAGCTGAGAAATAATAAGTAGGAAACAACAGATGAAATGAACTACTGAGTTCAATGGGCTTTTTAGGACTCACCTCTGAGATGTGACTGTGTAAAAAAAGCCCAACGCTACAAAAGAAGGCATTGGTTAAAGTGTTTCCATTAGGGACAGAGTAAGGTTGAGTATTGATGAGTCTGAATACATTCTTGACCGACTGTTGGTGGAAAAAGTTGAGCCCACAAGACACTTTCAGGTGACACATCACATTATGAAGGTGTTTTGGGAACCTGTTCTGTACAATAAAGCAGCAGGCTTGTAGCTTGCTTAGTTCAACAAGATAAAGGCTAGGAGGGAATATGGTTACTCTTTGCCGAGGATTCAACTAAAAGGAGTCAAAAAAAGCTGCATAAAATAAAGAATAATATAGTGAATAGATAGATATACACTGACAATGAATACGGCTAAGCCAAAATTTGTGAGAGTTCTAATGATATGTCAGAAAATTCTTGCAGTAGAGGTAATAGGGAGAAAATTCTTCATAAAGGCAAAACAAGAACGTGTAACTGTTGCAATAGGGAAGGACTGGATTTCATAAACCAGAACACTTCCTATGAGAAAGATCCCCTGCTATCTCAGCAGCCCTGTCAAGTTCTGCTTCCCCATGCAGAAATCTGAAGTTACCGCTGTTTATTTTGGGTCTGAGGGAAGATGGGGTGCTGGCATCTTCTGGTACTTCTCATGGGTCAGAGGTGATGATGTGAATGGGGAAATTCCAACACAGATAATGTAACATCAGCAGGCACAGACAAGTGTCTCCAGCCATCTGTGTGTCAGTCCTGCTCTGGTCCCTCTGTCAGTGTGGGTGCTGGAGCGAGGACAATGGTGCTGTGTCCTGTGATGGCTGCTGCAGCATGGGTTGGACAGATGCGTGCATCTGGGTGTCCCACTTCTTTACAGATACACCTTAAAGATTTGTCTCTACTGTGGAGCCTTCTCTGAGGCTGTCCTTCTCAAAACAGCTTCCTTCATATGCAGGCAATGCTGCAGCTGCCTGCAGCAGTTAGATTTAGTGTTAGCCTGGACTGATGGTGTTAACAGGGATGCTACATTAGCTCAGTCTTTACCCTCTGCTGTCTGTCAGGCCAACTAATTTAAATAAAAAGGCTCTCCATAGCATTTTGTACATTCAAGTGTTGATTTATGAGCCATGTGCAAGGCAGGATTCTAGCCTAATTCCTAATGGGACTCCAAATACCCAGGGTTACTGCTGCTCTCAGTGAGTTACAGGATCACTTTTCCTCATATTCCTATCCACAAGGGGACAGTCTTTCCATCTCTTACCACCGTCTAAAACCATTTAAAAGTTAGATCCTTAAAAAGCTACCATTCAATGTATGAAATTTATTTTTTTTAAAATACATGTTTCATGCTTTAGGAAAAAGTTCCAGATCTTTGTATATATGATCTTACTGTACTTACAGAGCTAATCATAAGCAAAGTTAGTTTAATGAAGCTAATGACTTGAAAATAATGACCGTGGCTACAAAATAATCAGTGCAAAGCACAAAATGAAGTTTCCATTATGTTTATTGAGATGTCTTTGGAAAAAACTTTTTTCTTCTCATTCAGCCTTTTTGATTGTTCACTTACATTTCTTGACTCTATCCAAAAACGTGAAAAATAGTTCTAGTAATAAAGACACAATTTTAAAAGGAATTTTATTGAGAGAGCTTTGAATTTTCATATAGAAAAATTACTAGATTTATTATAATTTAATTTTATAAAATTTTAGCTTATGAAAACATCGCATTAATTTTTCTTCAATATTTGTAAATTGTGGCAATTGCTCTCATAGATATGATTCTTACATTTTTGCTTCTTTCCTGAGGCATTCAGTTTAGAAATAACTGCTTAATTTACTCTGAATAGAGAATACTTTGGACGAAGCAGATAATGTCATATTTTTGAATTTTCAAGCTGCTCACACCTCCTAGTTTGCACTAGTATGGCATATGGTCCCAATCTCTCCTGATAAGTTGATAAAACAGCTGATTTTTCATAGAGCCAAATCTCCACAAAAGTGGGCCAACTCACTGCAGTTACAGAAAGTACTGTAAATCGCTCTGAATGCAGGAAGGAAACAGGGAGATTCTTCAGCAAAATATTTCATGCAAACCATGCAGCATAATCTTGTCACTAAGCCAGCTTTGCACATACTTGGAAGCAACCATAATTAGAAAAAGAAGTTAAGGAGAAGAACATAAATATGAACCAAAGATGAAGGAACATTCTTTTGAAACATAATAGTATTGTTACAGGTGCCACAGCCTCCTTAATACGTGAAGCTTCCTCCTTAAGGAAGTAAAACTTACAAAATATTGCAAGGTGGTTCGATGTATTTCCATCTGAAATTATTTTGATGGAATATTGGAATACTAATGCAATTACAAATATTAGCAGCATATTCATGAAAGTTTTCCTGAGCTGGAGATATAAGCTAAAAATGATAATGAGAAGAAAGAGCGAGGCTTAATTTGGATTTAAAATGCTCAGTACTAAGTCACTGCTCATGTCAAGATTATTCACTGAATAGATTCTCTTAAATGACCAAACTGGAACTTTTTGCTTTCATTTCTGTTAAGATAAAACCACTTCTGAGAGGACAAAATTGAGGTAAATTACTCATGATAGGCAAAACAGGGTTCACTAATCTTTCAATGAAATTTCTGGGCTGACTGTAAAGTATTTTAGTTGTTTAAGAGACAGGATTCTCTGTCAAACCAGAATATAATTTTTAAGATTTCATTAGAGAACAGGACATCTCTCTCCGCATCAGAATGGCTCAAATTTGTGGTTATTGATAAAAACTGCTGAAAAGTGACTGTTTGTAGCTGCTCGTGATCCAGTTTGGATTTGCAATAGATTTTAATTTTACATTCTTGAACAGCAGAAATCATCACTACATTCTGCCTTGGCTTATTATCCTCAGTTCGTGTATCCCTTGATATCGCTGGATTCAAAGCCATGTTTCTCAATATATTTGAAAGAGGCAGTGCGGTGGTCACAGTAACAGGTAATTTCAGCTGATTGAAGAGCAGTAAGGAGAATAAATGAAAGATGTGAGTATTTCTGTAATCAGAGGGAAAGGTAATTGAGGCTAAGAGAAATATTTTAGTTACAAAGACAAGTAAGAAGAATTCTGGTACATTGCAGAGAAAGAAGTAGGGTCCCAAGTCTTGCCAGGAGCCTGCTTCAGTGCAGGTTTCCCATGGGGTCACAGCCTCCTTCAGGCACCCACCTGCTCTGGTGTGGGCTCCTCCACAGGCTGCACACGAATTTCTGCTCCACCATGGATCTCTATGGGCTGCAGGGGCACAGCTGCCTCACCATGGGCACCATGGGCTGTAGAGGAATCTCTCTCTAGTGCCTGCAGAGTTGTTGCTCTCACATCTTCTCACTCCTCTCTCTGGCTGCTGTTGCCATGGGGTTCTTCTTGACATGGACAAACTTGGGAGAGCTGTGGTTGTTCATCCTGGAGTAAAGAAGGCTTCACAGAGACTATCCGGTACCGCAAGAGTCTTTATAAAAAGGAAAGACAAGGCACTTTTTATATGGGCACATAGTGACAGGACAAGGAGCAATGGTTTTAAGCTGATAGAAGGCCGGTTAGTTTAGATGTTAGGAAGAAAAAGAGAATAGTGAAGCATTGAAACAGGTTGTCCAGAGAAGTTGTGGATGGCCCAGGTCTGTTCAAGGCCAGGTTGGATTATTTCCAGGAACAAACTGGTCTAATGAACGGCATTCCTGCCAGGGCAGAGCTGGGAAAAAGATGATCCTTAACGCCCCTTCCAACCTCAGCCGTTCTGTGGTTCTATGGTTAACACTGTTGTCCCTGGTGCACTACCACCATCATTGATGGGCTCAGCCTTTGCCAGCTGCAGATCCATTCTGGAGCAAGCTGGCATTGGCTCTGTGGGACATGGAGGAAACTTTTAGCAGCTTCTTACATAAGCCACCTATGTGGCCCACCCCACCTACAAAAACTTGGCTGTACAAAAACCATACAGAAGATATCTTGGTACACAGCATCCACAGAAATTACCACAGGAATCTCTATTATTTGAAAAAAAAACTTGGAAAGAATCCTAACATCACAAAAAGAGCCCTGTAGTAGAAAGAGAATTGGAAATAAATGTTATTATCAGGATATTAAGACTAGGAGGAAGACGCTAAGTACATGTGCTCATTCCGATTTTTCTTAGCACCTGTAATTTCAGGAGCAGTGTGGACTGAGGGAGATGATTGATCTCCAAATCAGGGGGATGGAGAGTAGAAAATTAGAGTAGATGTAGAGGTGAAGGACTGAATTCATCCTCGCAGGGGCCTTTAGGTACAATTTATGGGAATGATTTCCTACAGCAGTTTTAGAGGATCTAAATGGAGTATGTGGCTTAGAGAGGTCACAAACTAAAGGCCAAGCAGCCGTGACAGTCATCTTTGAAGGTAAGCTTTGACGTACTCGTCCAATTACTTTTTTACCAAGTAATGGAAACAAATAGGAAACTATACAAGCAGAGTGCTTATAGATGAGCCTGAGAATACACAGGCTACATCTGTATCACCTTCAGTAGAAATATCCATATTTCAGTTCACATTCACCAAGCGAAGTTGCTGGAGGAGTAAACCAGTGAAAATGCTCCATCTGTCCTATAGGCATTAGCTCATTTCCCCTGGCTGTCACTCACTGGCTTGGTCCTATCTCCATGTTGTTCTGCCAACTCCCATGCCACATGCTCCTCTTCTATGTCCAGATTTGCTATTCCAGCAATGAGGTGGCTGCCAACCCATCACAGAGTTGAGGCCACAGCCCTGCTGCCTTTGGTGGAGCAGTGTTTCTGGAGGAGAGGTGTTGGTAGTTGCTGATGGTGGTGTTTAATCCTCTGAACCTTGATTAGCAAACTGTAAGGTATCTGGCAGCTCTCCAGACAATTCCACTTTCCATGGCAGGAGTCTCAATCCATGTCCAAAAGCATTCAGCTATGCCAAAGCTATACACACAGGTCAATGTGAACTTGTATCCTCTCCTTTTCATCCTGATGAGGAGCTCTCTCCTCTGGACTGTACCATTCCTCTGTGAAATCACCTAATTCCTTTGAATTCCCTCAGATCTGATGGCCCCATCTCCAGTCCCCACTAGTCATGGAGCACAAAGCTGGGCCTGGGTTGGGTGCGCTCAGAGCTGGGGGCTTGGTGAGTCTCTTTTTCAAATGCTCTTAAGATTTGAAGCCACCTTCTCCTCACGGTTTTGGTTAGCGGAGGTTATCTGGATGACTGTCTGGAGTAGACAAGGGTTTTTAATTTCTTTTTCACTGACTGTTTTCTGGTCTAATGGAGGTTGCTGGGTTTATACTTGTTTTCACCAGTCTGAGTATGTCTTTCTATATATCAAAAGCATGCAGAGTTGCAGATAGACCTTTTTATGTATCATTTAAATCTATTTAAGTGAATAAATAAATAAGCACTCCAGAATGAAGTAAGAGTGAAAGATTACATTAATACTATTAGGAGTAGAAATATCTTGAAAGTACCACTCTCAAATGGTCTGTGAAAATGCCACATAGGCACACGCACATAACCCCCAGAGAGTATGTTTTCCTTTGGAGGAATATCAAAAATTCAGGCATCTATTTTTATTTAAGTATCTGACATATTCAGATCCACAGTACTTGGCAGATACCAGAGGATTTTCCACTAATTGTAAAAATATATAAATTGCATTTTATTTATATTTAACCTTCTGAAAGCAAAGTAGGGAATAATAAGATTATTTGATACCTAGATGCTGTAGGCTTTTTTTCCTGGAAAAGTCTGGTAGAAGAATAAGGCAAAATCAGTAGTACCCTAATCTGTTGTAGATAATCTAATTTATGTTGCTATGTATCATGTTAACGACTCTAAACCAATGTGCACATTATATTTTTTTTTCATTTGCAATTTGGGATTCTCAGAATAAGAGATGCAGAGACAAGGATAACCCATGTTTTCCATAAGAGATTCATGGAAAATGAAAAATAAGGTCTTTTAATATCTTTCATGATAACTGTTTTTCTTGGCTTAAGTGTAAGTTTTAAAAAATGGTGCTCATTGTTTTGCTTGTAGTTCTTTCATGCATGAACAATCATGCTGATGATGCATTTACTTCAAGTGAATTTTCCAATTGAAAAAGTGCTCTTGAGTACTTTAAGTACTATGAATCACCAAAACCTCATCTAAGTCCCATAAAAGCAATGGCTGCAGAAAACAGCCTTGGAAAGAAGACATATTGGAATTGTACTGCATAATTCAGCTGAAGGGAAGTGTATTTGGTCAACACAGAAGAAGCTGAGGAACATGACAGTTCTGTAAAAATGAAATTATTATATGCTAGACAGACAGAAACTGGCTACTGCAGCCCCTTGTATAAGCCTCACTTGCTCCTCACAGGTTTGAAACAGTGATTCTAAACGCGAGAACCTCTGCCCTTGAAACACAGGATTTTTGTGGGGCATATTTAATTCCTTATTCCTTTCTTGACTTGTTCCACTATTGTCTTCCTGTCTCCATAGTTTCCCTTGTAGTCTGACTGTTGGAAGTTCTCCTTTTCCATGGTATCACTGCCTGTACCATTTGGACAAATAGTGCTTTTGATACAATGTTTGCTTAGTATTAACAAATGCAGTCTATTTATTTCTTATGTAATAACATTTTGACTGAAACAACTTTGAATCAGAAGTATTTGTCAGGGACACATTAGTGATTTTTCTGTTCTTATGCTTTTATTTAAGGCTACTTTTGAAAGCAGATGAAACTATTCAGTAAATTGTAGTGTTTAAAAATTGTATATTGTTTAATGATAACTCCAAAATATTAAGCTATTGCCTTAGATTTTTTTTTTTAATTTATGACATAAGGTTACAGGTTCTTAACAGTATCTTAAATATGTTGAGAGTTTAAAAAATTTAATGTAGCTTTCTGTATCTTGTATAGTGATGTGTTGTCTCAAGTGAGCAACACAAGTGTAGTGGGCTTCCTTATGCTTGGAATTTTTTTCAGGATCCAAGGCTTTGGGGCCCAGATCCTGATGAGCCCTGTAGTGCTCCTAAAAAAGACTGAGAGGGTCACAGTGGTCACAACACCTTTTCTGCTTGCTGCAACTTATGCAGATGCTGTTGCTTGTTGCTGGAGTAGATGGCTTCCATGTTGCCCTGGTGCAAAAAAAAAATCCAACTTTGTCCACATGAAGCCGCGTAAATAATTTACATTTTGATTGTTTTTCCAAGAAAATTTGGATATGGTTAATGATGTTTAGTATGAGCTAGGGGGCTTAGCACAATAAGTCTGGCCAGCAGGGCTGACAGACTGACACTGATACCCAATGTCAGTTTGTGACTGGCACTGCTCCTTGGGAATCTGGAAACAGAGTGCCTGAAATGCATCTTTAGGGTAGAAGACACCTGAGAAAATGTGATGGTTTATTTCATGTTTTATTTTTTGGTGATATCATTGGTGCACAAGCCTTACTTTGGCTATTAGGGTTCTTGTGCTGTACTTTGAGATTAAACACTTGGTGAATGTAAAATGTAATTAATGTAATCACACCCTCTGATGAATTATTAAAACAATAACTGTAAAACAAGAAAGAATAAATAAATTGCCTTTTGGTCTCTACAGCTTCCTAAGCAACAGGGATGGTATTTTATCCTTCCTGTCTAAAAAAAATTAAAAATTCCTTGAGGGTGGTATGCTAGGGAGGCAAGCTATGTGAAACATGAATGCTTAATACCAATTGAAGAGAGAAAAAACAGAAGGTGAAGTTTTGCCACAAAGGTATGAAATAATCCATACTCACTTCAAACTCGGTCTAACCTTCTTAAAGTCATGACTCCCTTAAGTAAAAGCGATGTTTAAATCAAGAACATTTTCTTTGATTTACAGTTAAAAAAACCCCAAACTTTCATTCAGGTCCCCACACACACAAAAAGGTGAAGGAGTGATTGTGCACATCATTTGAAATATTGATCAAACAGTTGAAAGTTATTTCAAGAGAGAGTAAAAAAATGTTGAGAAAGGCCACATGTGCCTTGTTTAGCAAAACAGACTCTTGCAGTGGGACACACAGGTTGTACACCTGCATGAAAAGCTCTCTTCCATTCCAACAACAAGCACATTATCAATTTTGCACTTCTGTAATAGTTTATGTTCACAGTTTGCCTGGAAACCTTTAATACAGCTGCAGAACAATCCAACCATGTGAAATTGCTGCTTTCTTGGGGAGCACCATTCTGCTTAATATTATTATTGATAGCCTTCTCTGGCTTATTTGTACACCAGAAATTTTGACGGCACTGCTAGGACTTTTTAAAGGATCATGGCTGTGGAGGCTGATGCTGTGCTGTCCAGTGTACCATACATAGAATATTTCCCCCATATGCTACCCTTGAAAGTGAGTAGTTTAGGCCACTAAAAAAATAATCATCACCAAAGGTATTAGCAGAAGCATCTTTTAATATGAATTGGCAAAAGTGTGGCTTAACAAAGTTCAATGACAAGATTCACTCTATTACTCACTATAAAAAATAAAAATACAAAGGAAAGTCAGTTTAGAATCAATTTAGAAGGATTTACACTGAGACTGAGGATGCAAAAGGGTAAGAGTGCAAAAGGATAAGGGAGATCCTTCAGTTAAGTCACAAAGTCTGAAGAGGACCTCCTTGCTTTCTAAATTCCTGAGAGATCCTAGATGTAGCCAAGTGCAGTCTAAGTCCCATATTTGACCAATGATTTTTGCCTAAAGGGCTTAGCAACACATAATTAGTGATTAGTATTTATGAAGTGATCCTACAGGATTTACTACGCTCACAATAACTACTTAATTATAGATTGAGGATGGCAACATTTATGCCATACATGTTAAAGGGCATTTGGATCAATTCATAAATTCATACACACAGACACAGAGGTATGTGTGTATATATATATAAAAAGATACCTGTTAAATCAGTGAAATACTCCTGTTGAATATCTCTGCGTTTCTCAAAGGATGAGGGCTGAGCATTGGAAGAGTGGAAGGTATCAGCCCATACTGTGTCAGCTTTTGGTGATGGTCCTTCAAATATGACAAACTTGAGAGTTTGTGGGCTCTGAGAGGCATCTCCTTCAGACAGAGGTACTGTCACAGTCCACTACAGTCCATCAGAGTTCAAAGGGCCTCACTTTGGTCCCCTGTTTATAGGGTCACAAAATAACTGACTTCAATCAATATGGCCATAATCCTGGCCACAACCCAAGTCAGTAACTACTGAAGTTTTTCAAAAGTCTGATAACAATGGTACCATTCCACTTGGGCTACAATTCAGCTAAGTAATGTTCCAATGCTGTCAGGGATAATTGATTATCCCTTGTTCTCCACTTTGGTCAGGAAATGGATGTCCTGAGTATGAACAGTGCCACTCCCAGCTGTGCAATTCGAGAGTTCCTGGTATAGTCAAGGAATGCTTCACTGCCCAACTCGTACAGTCAAGGGATGCTTCATTGCCCAGCTGGTATGGTCAAGGCTTAATGGGAATTGCTGAAGTCACAGAGCAGGTCCAAGGGGGCCATGAGGGTGTGGGAAATGCACCACCACAACCCATCCCATGATTTAAAGTCAATTTGTCTTGCTCCACAGCGTGATGTTGGAATCATCTCTTTCCTCTGGGCCTATAAACAGATTAATGCCATTTTCCAGTTGTAATTTGAGGGACATTTTTGATTGTTACATAATTTTTTAGGTTTTATTAAACATGACTGAGTAGTATTGCATATGTAAGGAGGACTTTGCAACTTTGCCACCCATCTAGCTATTTTCCACACTCTGGTAAATAACAAGCATAATGTGACATAAATAAATAAAATTACTGTGGGGTTCAACTTAGAGCTCGTGTTGATGATGGGAACTAACCAAATAAAGTATCCTGTTAGTGATGTTCTCAATCTTTCTTTGCTCTTTCTAGGACAAGGTGTATGTCTTCTGTATCTTAATGAACAGTGCTGAGAGTTCTATATCCATGGTTTTAGACATGTATGTGGTGTTTTTTGACTCAGGTCATCATTTTGTAGTAGTTTCTTCACCAAGGTAAAATTCACCCCAGTGGGGATAGGTGGTAAATCTTGATGTGAGATGCAGTTAATTTGCAACAATTTGGTAGGTTGTGACTGGAGCTGAATGGTTAAAATTGCATCCCAATTTGGTAAAATTACAGACACACATATTTGACTGATTGCTTGTCTCTACAGTGGTGTTAACTGTAAATATAGAATCACAAAAGTTCTCAAAATACCCGAAATCCTATTCCAACATATGCAAGTACAATTTTGGAGTTTCATCAGGATTAAAATTTTCATTTGAAGAAGATGAATAATTTGTTCAGTGTCAAAGAAATGTCTTGGGTTGTAAGGCTATTACTTTCACAAATAAATCCCTGTTGTTTCTGAGCAACACATGCACCAACATCAACAGCTTTGTGCCATTGGCTCCATAGTCTACGTTCTATCAGATATAGTTTCATGCTGATTTAATCCCATCACAATGATTTGCTTTATAATGTATCCCAAATTAAAAAATTGTCAAAATGATATCTCCTTTAGGTCCATTTTAAGATGTAATTGGTTGGTTATCCTTTTCATCTATACAAATCCACTCCTGCCTACAAAAGGAGATGTTATTGTGTAGTGCCACTGCTGATATATTTAGATCAGGCATAGCTACATTTAGAATTACATATGCATCAACCATAGACACCCTGTTGTACATAAATTCTAGATTTTGCACTTAATAATAATGAAATCAAATAATAGTTCTACATCATGTTTGCCCAGAGGCAAAATGTGAGTATGGGCTGTGTAAAATTTTTAGTTAACCAACCAAGAGTCTGGTTCTTGGCTTGAAAAGATCAGTATAGTATTTATTAATCCTGATGGGTCTCTCTGGGATAGATCCATTGATTGCTCAGTACCTTATTTTTATTTTTATTTTNTCTTTCCTAGTATTACAATTATTATTATTCTAATTCTTTTTCCATGTAATGTCTGCTGTCTTTACTTATCTTCTATATGCATCTCATTTCTCTATATAAACAAAGTAGCAAGGTATAAGGAAAGTAAAGAAGTGCCTCATCTTTTGGCAGAATCCCCCAGTGTATAATTTCCAGTATAATTAGTGCATGATCCTAAGACTTTTGTGTTTGATCTGGAGGGATTATATTTTCTCAATAGAGAGGAAATGCAAGATGGTGTATGGGGCTATACAACTCTTTTCATTGCTATCAATATAGATTCTTTCTCTGCTATGAAAATTTAAAATAATGGGTTGTCCTGACTGTAATGCTATCTGATATTTTATTTCATTGGAAGGTAAAGCATCAAGTTCAGCTTTTGCAGAGAATTTTTGACTCAAAGATTGCCAATTATTCAATTGTTAGAGCAGTTTGGAAAGTCAAGTATCCTACTGAACATTGTGTGTCTTAAGGCTCCTTTACAATATTCCCTTAGGTCTTTCTAGCATCCCATTTGATTTGGGGTAATTTGGAGTGTGTAATACTCATTGAATTTCTTCTTGCTTGGCCCATCCTTCCACCTCTGTACATGAGAAATGCAAGACAGTATCACATTGAATGGTATGGGGAGTAAGTAGACTTAAGAACCAAGACCATAACCCCTGTACTTCCATCCATCAGCCTTTCAGCACTTAGTCACTGTAGGTAAGCTGGAAGACTGCTGCTACACTCTCTGAGGACAGAGGGTTTGAATGGCCTATATAATCAATTTGCCATGTAGACCATAATTTTTCCCTTGACTGATGTGTAGGGTGATGCTTTAGCAGGGTGATCTGATTGTATTTTTAAGCTGCATTGATGACACTCTGTAAAAGTAGCTCCACAAGTTTTCCAGCCTTTGCTCTGTGCAGCAAAATAACGTGCTGATTTGCCAGGGTGATAATTTCTGATGTGACTATTATCCCAATGGATACCACTCAAGATTTAAAGACTTTCCTATTTTTTATCTCCCTAATTTTAGTCAATTCATCCACCTTTTGATAACAGTTTGTGGCTGGTTTATAACCCTTGGCATGAGCTTTCACCTATCCCATTTTGAATGGTGTTTTCCTGTCTATATCAAGAAGTAATTGCCAGTCTTGAGTTCTCCAAAATGAAGATCTCCCTACTTCTCAGTTCAGGTATTTCCACTGACTGATCTGTTGTGTGATGCCTATCTACATAGCATAGGACTCCACATATAATATTTTTCCTCCATTTTGTGTCACCAAAATAACTGCCCTTAATTTTCCTACTTATGTACTACCTTCACCTTCTTCTATTATTTGTTTGCCAGTGTTAATGTTTGGTGCAGCAGCCTTACATTGCCATTTACCATTTATCTTTTTTTTGCTGAGGCATCAGTGAAATACTTTGAAATAGGTTACTGGAAGTACCCTGTTCAGCAAATCCCCATTCTGTTCTGACAGGGTTGTGGGGGTATACTGGTCCCAGTGATTGATGGTTCTTCATGTTCTGTACTCCACCTCCACATAAAAGCAAATAAATTCATAAAAGCAAATGTAATGTGCAAGCAATGGTAGAAAACCCAGATACTTGTTTTCTCCCATATCCTAGAGTTCTCACTAGCTTTTCTAACTCTCTCCTAGATTGGAATTACTGAAGCTGTTCTGTTTTTCTTAAGGTGTCTGGAAAAATTACCACAGTGCCTGCCATCCACCAAGTACACAGAATCTTTGCTTCTTCACTTGACCCTTGATATATTTTTCTGGTGGGATCTCACCTTCCTTTATACAGTGCTTGCAGTGTTACTGATGCTTCCCCATCTTTTCAGGTGAATCTCCTGCAATTACAATGTCATCTATATTAACATAATTTCACATCTTGAGGAAGTGAGACTGTCTGTAAAAGTTCAGGAAGTTCAGCAGGCACAGCATGAGCAATTGTGGATGAATGTTTATACCCCCATGGGAGTCTGCTAAAGGTACATTGTACACCTTCCCAAGTGAAAGCAAATTTCTCTTTACTGTCTTCCTGTAAGGACACCATAAAAATCATACCTTTTCTATCTAGTGCTGCTATCCATGGATGTGTGGCTGCCTGTAGTGTGGCTGCTGGGTTTGCAGCATTGGGGACTGCAGCTGTTAGTGGGGCCGTGTTGGCATTTAAGCACCAATAATCCATAGTAAGTCATCATCTCTTGTCTTGTTTTCAAACTGATGAAACCAATGGTTCTAGAGACAGTCTGTCATTTTTTCAAATCAGCTATAACTTCCTAAATTCTGTTTATTGCTGCAACAGACATTGAATAGAGGGGATGGTGGAGGTGGGCTGTGCGTGGAATGCACCACCACAGATGTTCCATACAACTCCTCTTTTCACAGCTGCCTCAATCATCATCTTCCACACTCTACTGGGTTTTCATCTTGCATATTTCTCCAGCATTGGGATTCACAAGGCATAGATAGGGTCTGGTGAAATGGAAAGACCAAAAGGGTGAGAGGAGCCTGGATAGGTGACACAGGGTCTGGTGAGTTGTTAGAAGAATGAAGCAGACTGTAAAACTTGACCCTTCTGTCCTTTACACACCACAATTGTTTGTGCTATACTGGTGGCATGGTGTTTCTTAAATTAAATCAAAATCCAAGAAGTGACTCATTCAAAGATGACTTTGAAATTTGGAGTTTCTGGTTGTTACAGTGGAGTAACAAAATTACCATGGGCTACTGCAGGCTGTGGTTAAGCAAAGCAGAGCAGACAAGTGGTGCTGTGGTTATGGAGACTAAGGCAGCTCTGGCTGTAGTTTATCCACAAGTGTGAGCACTGATATCTTCTGTGAAAAAAAGGATAGTTAGCACTGTGGGAGTGCTCCAAAGCTCTTCTGGAGCCATTGATCATGCACATTACAAAGTGCACAGGAGTGTGTCAGCTTAAGAGAGTCCTGCTTGATGACCGGTGAAGTTGACCAAATCTCACCTTCAGAGGAAGCTGGAGATGAAAACAAGCAATGAAATGTGTGCCAGATAAGTTACACAGGATAAGCCTGGAAAATGATAAACGTAAAGCTTATCTTTAGAAAGCAGGGAAATAAGAGCTAGAGACTAAAGGAACAAATAATCAAACAAGCTTCAAGGACAAATGGGATTTGTCAAGTACAAATTGTATTAAACTAGCCTAATTTCTTTCTGTGACAGGATAACAGACCTTGTGGATTAGGGAAGAAGAAATGAGAGACTGTAAATCACAACTTCAGGGAGATTTTTGTCATGGTTACACATGGAATTCCCATAAGCACTCAAGGAAAATACACTCTGGGTACATCAGTCCTAAACCACTTCAAAAACTAAAGGGAATAATTAGTAGATCACTGTCACACTGAAGCATGTTTCAAGAGACAATGTCCTAGAGAACTGTCATAGACCTGGTATTAGTGTTGAATATTCATTCAGAGTAAATTTCAGTGAAACATGGCTGATGAAGTAAATAGCATATTTATGAAATTTTCAGAAAATATCAAGCTAAGAGAGCTGCACACAGTATTCAGGACAGAGTTAGGATCTAGACTATTCTTGGTGTCTTGAAGAAGGAGATAAGAAAAAAATACTGTGTGAATTCATAAGGAAAAACCACTCAGAAATGAGAACCTGCATTTCAAACCCTACAAACCTGGAAATAGCTGCAACACTGTAAAAGCCATGGAGAAGATCTGGAAGATACAGTGAATGTGAGTTAATGATATGGCAAAAAGGCAAATATTGTTCTGAAATGTATTTTAAAAAGTGCCCTTTTTCTGCAATATAGATGAAGTTTTCTTCCTCTGCTCAGTGCAGGTGTAGTGTTCAGCTGCAGAATGGTGTCCAGTTTTGAACACTTTTAGCATGTAGAGAAAGATGAAGTTGAAGGAAGTAAGGTGGATCTGGAAATTTTCTTTATTTTCCTCTAAACAAGATTAAAGGAACAAGGCTTTTTTGATCTAAAGCTCACTTCTTTCAGAAGATTTTGCCAGTTTTGCAGAAGAGTTAGGTGCCATTCCTGATAAATGATAAATTCTTTTCTCTCTGTGACCTTTTTGGCCGCCTAAAGCTTAGTGATACTTATGTTAAAGTCACCTTTGTCTGAGGAATATAGACATGTCAGAGGACAACCTGAGGATGTATGGCATCCTTCCCTCTGATCATGTGTTAGAAGCCAATAGATTGTGAATTGAAGATAGTTGTATGCACCAAAGAACTAAAGACCTCTGTGACAATTACAAATTCTAAATAAAGGTCTAATTAATTTTTTTTTTTTTGGAAATGGAACACTAAATGCAATAGAAGAAAAGAATATTTTCTTTCCCAGCTTTTCTCAGGTGAATTAGACTAACCCTGCCTGAATGCTTAGCTTGACTTCAGCAAGGCTGTTGGCAAGCATGCAAATTAAAGGGGATGGACAAGCACGGATTTGCAAGAGGCACTAAATGGTGTCAGTAGAGTAAAATCAATACATTCTTGTACCCTGTGATGTGCCAGCACTCTTTTAACTGTAGTCTCTTTGGATTCCCCCATTTTGATCAGAGTTGCAGATAGGCAATGGTACAAGTCTTCATACACAGGGTATATTTCTTTCTTAAAGATCACTGAACATTGAGCACCTCTTGTCGTTAAAAGTAGAGGTTTTTCAACTGGGTTCCTTCCTGTCTTCTGCAGTCAGAAACATTGTACATATAATGCAATAATATGCAACTCCCTGGGGCAGAAGTGCCACAAGAAGGAAGAAAAAAGCAGCTTCGTGGTTCCACTGTGTCCCTGGTGGAATCACAAGACAAAAAGTTCAAACCCCAAAATGATTTCAGGTTTTTGAAGGATCTATTTGATGATTATTTCAGGTCTTCACTGAAGCTTTTGACAATAGTTTTAATGTCAAAACTCTCTCAGAAACATGGATGTATAGCATCAATTTTTGCACTGACAACCTGTTCTTTGCAGTCACATGTTAAAGGTGAAATGCAGATATTTTCAGTCAATCCATGGCTTTTGAGAAAGTACCTAGCCTCCACTGAGGCACTTATCTTTGCTGCTATTCTATCATTAGTTATATGTTATATGTAATAATTACTGAAAAAAAAAATATGTGCTTCTCTCATGCAAAAAGAAATCCAGATAGCACTCTCCAGGCTTCAGTTACAATTTTCTACCACTTCCCATGCTGTGTAAATAAATTTTGTTGTCTGTAAAGGTCAGGTTGAACATATACAGTTTGTAATTAAAAAATGGTTTGAGGTGCTCTTTTGGTTCTTGGACAGAATTTCAGCAGGCACGAATCTGCAACTCACACTGAATGGCTAAATTCCAAATAATGATGTAGCTGTGATACATGTCTATAGATATGACAGACACAGACTGCATTAAGAAATTACACTTTATTTTCTTGGAGCAGATGATATAGCTGGGAAAAAATACTCACATTTTCAGGCACAAATTTCTCTGCAGAGAAAAAAGCTAGGAAGCTTTTCTGTGGTTTTACAACCAAGTAATGGGTCTAACCAAAAATATAATTTCTCCTGACAAATTTGCCCCAGTGCAGCCTGGGCAGCAGGACTTGTCAGTGCCTGCTGGTGGTCTGTGCTGGGACTGTGCTGGTGACTGCTGTGGGACCCTTCATGGGTGGGCCCTCCCAGACTCAGGGAAGAAGGACAAGGCAGGGATGTGGCAGCAGCTAGTGAGTGAGAAAATAGAAGGAAAATAGTCATATTTGCCCCCACAAACCCTTTATCTACCCTGAAAACCCCATCAGGCTCTAGTTTCCCCTCAGCTTTGTTCCTCCCTCCATTAGACAATGTCCTTCCATCTCTATCAAGAAGCTTCAGCCCTCTTGCTCTTGTCCCATCTTTCCAGAAAGCCCAGTGGTCATCCAGCAGCCATCTGCTCAGTCATTGCCAACAAGCAGCCATCATTTGCCACAGACACCAAAGATGAAAAAGGAGCAATGCCACATCTCTTCACTGAGTACAAGTGCAAAGCCTTGCTTTCCAGAGAGAGAAATGATAGCAGAATAAGCCATGCAACTGCAAGATTGATTCAAAAGTTCTAAGAGAGGCAACATAAAATATGAATATTCCTTCTTAAAGTTAAAATAAGCAATCTGAAATTATAAAAGGGGTCTAAGAAACAACTTTTTTTAAGAAGGGCAAAGATTTTAAGTCACATACTAATTTTGCAGACTTGCTGATTTCAACTTCTGAATGCTTTGTTCAAATCCAGAAGTACTTAATGTCCTGCATTAACTAGACTGTATTTCCACAAAATACAGCCTGAGTACTGCTTTTTTACCTTCTTCCTATATTTGCTTAGACATGAACTTGTGGTAAATGCAGAACTGGGAAGTTTTTGTATGCTGAATCATGCTCTTAATGAGGAAAAAAAACCAGTAATGGTATGAGGACTGGTACATACAGAGAATCTGTTTGACCCTGGAGCTGCTTCCACCTCTGTCTTTCCCTGTGTATGAGTCTGGGGAGATGGTGTCTATTCAAAAGCATCAATTTCTACAGCAAGCTGGTGTTCCGCGAGTGAGGCGTTCCACAAGGCGGTGCTGGTACTCCAGAGGCTGTACACTCTGGGGGCTGGTTCTTGTGGAGCAAAGAGTGTGATCCTGTGCCCAGAGCAAGGGCTTTGCCTTGCAAACAGCAGCTCTGTGTCCTAGTTGGTGCCTCAGTCCCTTTATTCAAGGAAGCCAAAGCAATATTGCCCTCCATTGGTCCTGAAACTAGTTTAACTGCTAATGTGAGTTGGACAAAATCTTTGTTGGTACCATCAGGGGCACTTTGAAACTAGAATTTGTCTCAGATTCCTGGGGCATTGGTGTTCCATCTGTGCTAGGAGCCTTTGCTTTTCAGTCGCAGCTGTGGCAGGGACAGTCATTACGAGTGGCACAGCATGGCTGCGTTGCAGGAGGGGGGTACAAGCAGCATCACCTCCTGTGAGGGATGTTTGATCAGGGGATCTGTGGCTCAGCTTTTTCTCAAAGCAGATAGAAACTTCACTCAGCATGACTTCTGGCACTGTCCAGCCTGAGCCTACCCAAAGATTGGATTTGCTGTTGACAGTGAACAGTGACATTGCCATCAGGTAAAACCTGCAGGTCCACTAAGCATTTCAGATTTCTAAAGTTTGTGATGCTCTGTTGAATACCCATGTTTTCAACTATTACATCTGCTGCTTCTCACTGTTATCTGAGGAGGAGGCAAGGTACAGAGGCTACAAAACCTCAAGGTCCTGCAGGCACCAGAGCTGGCTCTAAGGCACCCAACAAAGCCAGCCTCACTTTAAAAACCCAGGTAAACACCAGCATCCAATAGCTTCATGCTAACAGCAAGAGGAATTAAATGCTTCCTCTCATGCTTTGAGGACCATCAGAGGACTGTGCAGGCAGCACAGCAGGCTGCAGGCTTATTCCTTGGGTGTGAAGGTGTGTGAAGGCATTGGTGGATTTCACCTAGATGCTGGTGGCACAGGGGAAGTCTGTTAGATGATAGGGATTTCTGGTGTGGTGAGCAGCAGTGGAAAGATTAACTGTCCTGGCATTTAAGTGACCAAAATTAGACTTCCCATGAACAAGCCTTTGAAATAAATAATAGAAATTCACACCTATCTGGGTCCTACAGCTTTTCAGACTACTTGGGGCAGGCTGAAATTGGGTGTGTAAATCTCCTTGAGTACCTTGGGCATTTTGCAGTTGTCTTAAGGAACTTTGGCAGTTGTTGGCTTTGCCTCCCTAGTTCAGTCTTTTAACCTGCTGTTCCCAGCAGCACCTCCATGAATAAAAATCTTCCTGGTTTGCAAGGCATGCTTCCCAGAAAATTAGTCTCCTAAGCACCCACAAATCTTACTTCTGTCTTGATACATCTAGAATAGCTGTGGGAAATAAGTCCAAGACCACTGTGAATGGTTGAAGTATGAAAGATTTTAATATTGATACATTTATTGTGACTTATCACACATCAGAAAAACTTATTTAATTTCCACCATTGGTTTTTTTCAATGAAGTTGGAAGAGATGCATGGGAGCAGCTTGGATGTCAGAGAGGTTTTTTTTCAGACTTAAGGACTTAATTTTAGAATAATTTTCAATAAGTTGCTAGGAAAGATTATGGGCTGAGGGTTTTTGCAGGATATTAAGAATTATATCACCCCTTCCAGAGCTATCTGCAAATCCTGTGCTGGTGTGATAAATAACCCCACAGTTGTCAAAAGACAGGGAGCAACCAATGTCCTTGCAAACTAAAAGAGGTCTGTTTTCCAGACAGTGAGGTAGTGAGAGCTACAGTTGTTGTTCTAATGCTGTTAATGGGTGACTGTATGCTAATTAGTCAGATTAACTAAGCGGGTGAGTCACGCACTAACCCTTCTCGAGAGAAAGTGCCCATTTTGAGATGCTAAATGAGAACATAAATGCAATCAGGTAGAGAATTCTTGAGAGATAAGAGGAGAGCAGACCTGCTTGTTAATGGAGTTAGTGAAATTAATTCTGCTCTGGAAAGGGGTGCACATTTTCATGTTCAGGGTTCATTTTAATGGGGAAGAGTTCAAAACCTTCACATCTCTACAAAGCATTTTGCTAAGTAGCTTTAATGACCTAACATAATCAAGGAAATTTCTGATATTCTCTGAAGTGAAGGTGAAGTTTGCACCTTCAGAAAGATTTCTTTCTTTTTTTCTAATTTTTTTTAATTAGAGGCATTCAGTTGTTTTAAATGAAGACAAAACTATAACATTGTGAAAAAACACAAAGCCCTCTCCTCTGTGATTGATGGGAAAGTATTACAAATGTTTATTGTGAATGCTCAAGCTGTTTTACAGAAAAACTATAGCCTTGCCGCATTTGAGATGTTGGCACAATGCTGACAGGGACCACAGGTGTGGTTCTGCTGTGGTGTTGGGAGTCACCACTGAGGGTAAGGGAAAGAGAGCTGGGTGCCCTTCTGTGGAGAAGATTTGCATCCTTTTTTTGGTGTGTGCAATCCCTTCCTGTCAGGGTGGATGCCCACTATGTGTGTGTTCGCCTATTTTCATATATTTTCCTTCATTACTCATAACACTGCCGGCATCAAGGAAGTGTAACAGCAGTGCTAGCAGCCATCCCACACTGCCCGGGATGCTTTAGGTCCTGAGCTAAGCAGGGCTCAGACTGGGAAGCCCTAGTCTCCATTCTGAAATCCCTGTCCGCTTCCCAAGTGCCTGACATGGTGAGAGGAGGAGGCACCAGCCCTGGCTCCCAGGAGCTGATCTGTGATCAAGGCTGTACATGGCATTTACTCCTGACAGCACCCGCAGCAGCCCTTTGGGCACCGTGAGGCTTGTGAGGAACTGCTGCACATGCACATGGGAGCCAGTGGGGAAGTCAGTCAGTGCTGCAAGGAGGCTGATGCTGGGCAGAAATTCTGAGGGAATGATGCCCAGGGGGGTTCTGTGGACTTCAGGACCTCCTGAAAAAACACAGGCCTTGCCACAGCCCTTGGGCGCTGAATTCACCGTGAAAATATTTTGCTTCAAGCTTGCTTTTGAACATATTCTGTTGACTCATTATTTGACAGAAATAGTCTTTTTTCTTAAAGTTTTTTGACTCTTCCAGTCTGATAGCAAGGCAGCAGCTTGGCAGTAGAACTGCTAGAAGTGCTGGTTCCACAGCCCTGCCTTCTTTCCTAACCCAAACTCTTCCCATTGGCACTGCAGTGGCCACCAGTTTCCAACCCAGAGGTGGCTGCACTGAGGTGATTGGTGAAGTGATATATATATTTTCAATTCTCTGAAGTGCCTTGAGGCTTGCAAAAGGCACTATATAAATCAATTAATAACAGTATCAGAGGTCAGTCAGCCAATAAGAATACAATTTAGTTTAATGAGAGATAAATAAGACAGACGGAGTGAGAGGGAAAGGGAGCTACAAGCTGGCTCTAAGTACTCCAGCTCCTGGCTTTATCACAGTGATCATCAGAAACACAGAAGATAATTGTGTCATTGCCATTTCTTAGTCCAGTGTAATATCTATTACTGGTTTTGATGTCTTACTCAGCTCTGTACCAGTATGATTTTAGGAAGAGTGTACATTATTTTCATGAAAACAAATATGAGCATGAGGAAGCATTTTTCCCTTGCGTGCAATTCCTACTAAAGAATTTACATTCTTCTAATTTACTGGTTTACTGCACCACTTAGTGCACTCCTGAGATGTGCAGAATGTCCTCGCAGTTAAGAATGTGCAGATGAAATTTACCCTTTTTGCACTGAATCACTCACTCTTCCCTTGGAAGTCACCATGCTCTTTCTTTCCTCTAAATCTCCTTTAACCACTCTAATAAAAGAACAAATGATTCTGCACAGTTACAAAATGGATCCAAAACAGATGGTTGGCAGTTTATTTGGATTTTAGGGTACTTATATATTTTTGTCTGGTACTAAATAGGTGAACGGAAAGACACTGTTTTACATTTGATTCTTCCATTTATATGGGACTGTGGATGTAGGAATGAAAATTCTCTATTGAATCCCCAGACAAAAAGCTGGGCTACAGCACTCTCATCAAAGCAGTATTTGTTAAGTCACCAGAAGATGCAGAGAACATGGAGCAATAACCTTGAGGGGTACAGGACAGGGGCTGGTAGAGGCCTGTGTGACTAAACAAGGAGGTGTTCCATGTTTGTGGCCACAGCAGAGCACAAGCAGCACAGCCCATCGCTGTGTCTGTGTCCACCTGGACCCATTGGAATGCACTGAACAGCACCTTGGGCCCCTCTGTCCGGGATGTGAAGCCTGAGGAGCTGTCAGGGAAGGCAGCAGCTCCTGCCCAGCCCCTGCACGTGCCCTTCCTGTGGGTCCAGAGGGAGCCTGTGCATTGGTACACATTGGTACATGGAACATTGCTAGGGAACGTTCCAAGGCTTGGTATTATAGAAACTGCCATTAGCAGCAGAGCATGAAACATGTATCTAAAGCAGAATTAAGCACTATGAAGCACGCATGGTGAGCAAGTCCATAGCTGTAGGGCAAGGCTGACTTGGATTCAGATTTGACACAGTTTAGTGTAGCATCATTACATGCAGAATTGTCTCACCTGGTTATTCCTAGAATCTTTTTTTTTTCAGCTGTGTCTGTACTCAGTGTCTCTCTTTTTGTGTGGCAGCTGCCTGCATCGTGCTCCAGAGGGGTACTTGTTCAGACCTCAACCTGTGGCCATGGCCGAGGGAGGCAAAGAAGGAAAATAAACTTTCCTAAAGCTCTTTCACACGAATCCAAAGCCAAACTGCACTGACTTCATGTGTATCAGCACTTCCAATGATGTGCCCCCAAAAATCCCACTTATATTTTTGAGTCCTTTCACGTGCCTCAAAACAGCAGCCTATTCAAATCTGGGGCTGTCTCCTTCACACTTAGGTAATCCATTTTCAGCCACTCAGACCTGGACATGAAAACATTTCTTCTGCAAGGAGGACTGCTCTTTGTTCTCTCTCCCCCATGCCAAAAAAATCCAGCCCTGAACACTGTGACAAAGGATTAGCTCAAGCTGAGGCCAGGCTTTAATGTAAATAGCCAGACAGAGAACAGAATGGCTTCTTTTATCAAACTTAACATCCCAAAGCTCTACTGATTTCATTGTCATTATGGTGGTGATTAATTTGACCCAGAGTACTGCCACCCACTGTTAAAGCCTTCGCTGCATCCCTGTTGATAGCTCTCATGACAGAGATTACAGTCTGCCACTGCGTTGTCCATAATTAGCACTTGTCAAAATGAGATTTGCCTATGGTAGCCCACTGCTCATGAGAAACCCATTCAAAATTAAACATGCTTTGGAAAACAGAGGACAGTTCATCCTCTAATTGGAACCAATAAGTACAGAATGACAACTCTTTTTCTCATCTGTTAAGTGTTGTTCAGGTCTTAAAAATTATTTTGTGAGTCCTCTCCATAGCTACCAATAAGTGCCCTCTGGTGAAGTATGAGGGTGTCAATTCTGTTCTGCAGCTAGGTCCTAAAATGTTTGCACAGTTAATTCCCCAAAGCAATGTAGTTTAATTACTTCATCTGAAACAGGGACATGGGCAAGGCACAGTGGCAGTCCCTGACACATGGCCAATGCCAGCCCTGCTGCTCATCTCTGAGTGACAGCAGGCACTGGGGAAGGTCAGGGCTGGGCACAGCCTGGGCAATACCAGGAGTGACACCAAGGAGGGGGCATTTGGAAGAGCTGTCTCTTACCTCCAGGGAATGGAGGAGAGAGGAAGAAGTGAAGCCACACAGCTCGTGGCCTGCCCGATGTGCTGGCACAGAAATGTGATGTTTGTAGTGACTGGGTGTGGGCTACTCCAAGGCTTCATTGAGCAATGCTTTGGGTTGGACGAGGCATGGAGTCTAATACTACTACAGTTCACTTTGCAGACCAAGGCTACAGCTCTTTGGAGTTATTTTCCCCCACTTTAAGAGGAATGGCCAATGCTATTGCAACCCTGAATGCAAAGACCTAGTTACTAGATCCAGTATCACCAAGGATTGCAACAAAAGGCTTTCTGATTAAACACAGAACTACAGGGCTAGGGGTGGAGTAAGTATCCACATTGCAATCAACTGACGTTAATGTCCAATGACATCTTTTATAGGACAAGCAAAAGAGCTGGTGTTTTTCAGAAGCATGAAAATATCTGTGTATGAAAATAATTGCCCTGAGCAACTGCCTAAAAACAAGAGTAGGCGATCCAGAGCACAACACCCTTGTGCTAGTCAAAACAGCAATTGTTGCAGAAATATATCTTTTCAGTTCAGGTACTGGAAGTGCTCAGCAGCTCTTGAAACCACTAGAATATATCATGGCAAAAGTGAATGCTTGGAGAATAATTCACAAGAGGTGATGATGTGCCACACATAATTCTTCTCCAATATCTTTCATTTTATTCCACTAGAAGAAGAAAAAGATCTTAAAAGACATCGGTAATTTTTTTTCTGAATGCCTAGCCACTGATTAAAGTGCCACACTTTCTTACAGCAGATTAATTAATCTATCCTGTATGTAAACTCCATTCACTAAAATTTACTGGATTCTCTACCTGAATCTTGCACAGCCATATGACAGCTTTCATGCTTATCTTCAGTAGAAGCACTGGTAAGAGGGGGATGTTTTGTCTTGAATAGTGATACTATATCAGTCTGATCAGTTGTGACCTGGGCAAGTTATAGGGAGGTTTCCTAGGGATGGAAATGCCTCATTGCAAAGTCCATAGCAACCCTGGGCTGCATTACTGTAGGTTAGACAGAAACCTTCTGGTCACTGTGAAGGTGAAGATGATGGCCAGGTGGAGATCAGCTAAAAAGGACAAACCAGAACTGTGGTGGCTATAAATTCCATAGTCAGGGAGAGATTGAGTCACAGGCTCAGAGAAAAGTGAAGACTCATAATCTTTGGGTTTGCAAAAAACAGCAGTTGCAGAGTGTGACTAAACAGTTCTCCTGTTTATTCCACTGAAAGCAGGAGAAGAAAAAGCAGCTTTGAAGATTCTGTCTGTTGTGAAAGTTTTAGATTATTTAATGACGGGCTTAGATTTTTGGAAAAGACTTGTTTTCCACTTTAGGTTTTCCCAGGAATCACCTCTTTAAACTAATGAGATGTTTAAGCTAGGCACTAGGAAGCGTTTTCTGATGATGACGGTGACTCCATCCCGTCACACTTGGCTACGAAGGTTAGGCGAGTCAGCAAACGTCTGCTGGGAGCGCGCCGGACAGCGCCGGCCCCGCCGCGCTGCGGGGGAGGCACGGGATGACCTTGGCAAGCCCCAGCCAGCCCTGTTCCCTCTCACTCCGGCAAGTCTGAAGATTTACTTTCACCCTGAAGGTAATCAGTCAGTCGTGATTTTGACCTACAGTTTAATGTGCTCTCTTGCTATAGTTACAGACATCCTCCTTCTGGTTATGCTCCCTGCTGTGACTAATGGCATCTTTGCAGTTAAAGAGGTGGTTTTTAAAGAAAAACATCCGAGTTTCAGTGCTGCTACTGAGTTGACAGTTTTAGCAAAAACAATGCCACAGCAGTCCTTGCTATGGCCTATGAACTTGTCATTTCTTGGGTGCAAATGTGTACATGCATATTTGTACACATTTTGCAAAACCTCTACATACACAGGAAGCAAGAATTTTTTTCTGTTAGTGTTTATGAAAAGGATCACCAGTCTTGGTATTCACTATTCACAGTGAAGTACCTTTTAAGTTCAGGCTCCATTCATACAAAATAGTCTTGGTCAGACAAAGTTTTTGAAGTCTGAATTATTTTGCACAAATGGAAACAAAAATGGAAATGAGTTTGCAAAGATCAGGAACTGAACACCACACAACATACCAAGATATTAAGGAAGCTTTACAAATCTGATCCTGCAAGTGTCATTTTCTGGAAGATGTTTAAGGGTGACATGAGAAACCATGTTTTAAAAACAAAACCAAAACGATTTTAATGATATTTTGCAAAATAACCTCACCATTCATATCTACTCCTTTTTAAAACACTGCAATGATTGAAGCTAATTCTTCAGAATGAAGAACAGGTTTTCAGATTTAATGATGAGACTTCTTAAAATAAATAAAACTTTTTTTTTTTTGTCTGTGTAGATGCTGATGAAAATTTTGGAAAAATGTTACATTCATTTATATCTCCATCCCTTGTTTTCACTTTCCAAATAGGTTCCCAGTATCTGTTCACCTCTAAACCCAATTAAATTCAAGGGCAGCAGATCACAAAAGCTGATGCTACTAGATCAAAATTTCTTCTCTGTGTGGCAAGAAAATCAGCAGAAAGTAGCTCAATTTTTTTTTGTCTTTGCTATATAAAAGTGCAGATGTCATTTGGATACTAATTGGAGTCATTGTACAATCATGCTAGATGCCCTGTTCTCATTCAATATGTAGCAGGCAACATCGTACCTATGTTCTTCAAGAAAAGATCAATGACAGAAAGGTAGTTTTCTGCTGTAGGGAGAAGACAGACAATTAGAAAATCACTATTTGTATTCAATCTCTGTTTACACTGGTTGACCACATCTCTCGCAAGTGCGCATTTCTCTCCAGCTTCAGAAATACACAAATATATCAGCACCAGAAGTCTTCTCTCGTTTTAGTTTGCAATTCAGGATTGCTTTATTAATCAACGCAAGATGCATTCATTGAACTGGATTAATCCTGCATAAGTAATTTTGAAATTTCCTGCTGAAGTTATTTTTCATTTCTGGGAACAAATCATTTATTTGGATTTTCATATATCAGGATCACAGAGATTTGCCACAGTCAGATTTTAATTTTAGTTACATCTGAGCTGGCTTATATATTAGGGCGCATAGTTTTGCATGAGAGCATCTTCTAAAATCTGTAATTGGTGTGGAACACTGACATGCACAGAATACATCTGACAAGGTCCAGAGAGTTAGGTTCAGTTTCGCTGATCAACATCTATGCTGCAGATTAACTGAATCTTTTATGGCATTACAAGCCCTCCAGAATTCATTAGTGTGCTTTCCCTTCCTGCAAACCGCTCTGACCTCCAGTGCTGCCGTCACTGCCTCCTTGGACTGGACCCGAGAGGCTGAAACACTGACTCCTTTCCACTGCTGCACTAATAACAGAAATTAAATGTGTATCTTAAAACTGCCCTGGAGTGTGTGCATTGGCACTTACCTTGGCCTTTTAGCACTGCTTGGGATTTTTTTTCTCCTTTGTCTGTACCGGAAAGCTCTATTTAAATTGAAACACAGTCTCTCCCTTAAAAACAAGGGAACTAGAGTACTTTATTGATGAGTGATAATAATACTGTAGAAACCAGTATATATAATGAGGTTTGGCATGGACTTTTCTTAGAAATTGCCTCACAGACACAGCTAGCAGAGGAAATCATTGTATTAAAAGCAGAAAGGGGGACAAACACATGAGGGAAAGCAATGCCAGCCTTTGGGAGGTGGGTGCAGAGTACCTTCAAAAACAGCTCTGTAATTAATGGAAAGCACGTTTTTCAAGTGCCCTCTTTGTCATTTTTAAGGGCATGTGTACAGGCTGCAAGTCACCAGTAAATCAGTATTCTCACATTTCTCAGCCAGTGGATGGGACCACAGCTCAAGATCAGGGAAATACCTTCAGTCACCAATCTGTTGTTTTCCAGGTCCCGCTCTGCAAAAGTGCCTCGGCAAGTTTGTCATGCTGAGGATGAAATGGAGAAGATTAAGGTTTAGCAGGAAGGATAGCAAAGACAACTATGGAACAGTCCATGTGTCCAGCTCCCAAAGATGACTCTCATCAGAGAATCAGAAATAGAAAGGTCCAGTGCAGCTGGGACCAGGGACTGTGGCTCATCTGCTCTTCTTGTGCTTCCCAGCACCAGCATCAGCTCTCCTCCCTTATCACAAGCGCTGACCACGACTGGGTGCTTGTCACAGCCCAGGCCCTGCAGAGAGGTGTCATTGGGCATCTCTTTGGTAGGTTTTGTTGTGCCAAAGTCTGTGTGTTAAAGCTTGAACACTGCAATACCTAAGTACTCTGCTGATTTATCCTTCTGCTTGACAGCTAGACCACTAAAAATGATTAGCTGAATACCAACACCCAAGGGCTTGTTCAGTTAGTTTCATGCTTATCTCATGTTGTCTTCTATTGCATTTTCTTGTGTTTGTCTTCTGCTCTTTGTAGACTTCCCTCTATTTTTTTTCAGCCTTGCTCTGTTATGTGCTTCTACATAACCATCTATTTTTTACTCATTAATCCTGATTTTTTCTGTGCTCTTGATCCTCAAGATCTTCCCACCTTCTCTCTCAGTCTCATTTTCTATTTTTTGCTTTCATTCACTTTGTTCCTTTCCTTTCTAAAGCATCTCTCTGCCCATTGTTTCCAGTTTCTCCTCTTCTCCCACAGTACTTAAAAAAACTGCATAAATCTCCCTTTCTTCCTCTGCTGAAATAAACTCATTAATGAAACAATTCTATTCATTGTGCTATCTTAGAGCTATCCAGTACAGCCTACACCTACTTTAAACACAGGAGCCAGTTTGCTGTGCACCCCCCTGGTTTGCATAGGCAGACTCTGGTCCCTGACAAAGGTTTGGAGGCATGAATAAGCAATGCATTGATGATGTTCCCTCTGCTTCCTGGTAGAATCTCTTGCTTTTAACTTGTCTTCTCAGCCTGGCAATATCTCTTGCCCCAATGCCTCTACAGCACGCCCATGCCAGCATTTCCCCTCCAAGAACTGAAATACCCATAGTTAGAAGGGTCAGTTGCCATTGCAGGAATGTTTTGAAGAGGTATGAAGTTACCACAACAAGCAGTAAATTCTCCAAAGCAAGGCTGGGCTTAACAAAGCAGGATCCTTTCCACTTACTGTGGGACAGAGGAACAGAGGGAGCAGCGGAGGCAGAGGCATTTCACAGGCATGCAGTGGCTTCTCCAGTGAGAGCAGGCACAGGAGTGGAGCTTTCCCTGCTGGAAAAAGGTGCTGCTTTCCCAGGCCAGGCACTGTGTTCAGGAGAAGACCAACTCACTACAGAGCCACATTTTACTGCGGTCACTGCACCGACAAGCACCGAGTAATGACACTTGGAAAACAATGAGGCCATTATGCAACACCAGAAAATAAAGGAAGTTCACACATCTACATGATAAAAAAAAGTTCCAAAGAATTTAATGTAGATATTATTTATACATACACTTTATAAGTAGGAATATGGCAGACAGTTGAATTAGTACATAAAGTTTTATTTAAAGTTTCCCCCTACAGGCAAGCTTCATTTACACAGTCTAGTACTGTACAAAATTTACATTCTTTGTGTGACTTATTTAGTTAGCATTTTTCCTTGGTCATGCCTTCCTGAAAGATAGAAAGATTTAGATACAGTCCTCATAAATCTTTAATTATCGTGGTAAAAAAAGAACCATTTAAAAGGACAAGAAGTATCCTTTAAAAATGGTACATTTTAGTAGAGACAGGTGACAGTGTTCAGTGGCAGACCTTTTAAATGTCATACAAGGTTTCCTCATTTAGTATCTTAGCAGTTTCCATTTTTATATATATTTATATTTATATACTTTCAACAGGAAAGGGAAAAAAAGTCATGATTGCACCAAATATATTTTACAAGGGATCCCTTGGATCTGAACAATATAAATAAATACAAAACCAACTAAGATTGCACTATGTAGGAGAAATGGATTGAGATTTCAGGATATACACTCCACCTTTATGAGTTCCTTAGTGATGCTCACTGGAAAACTCCCCAAGGGCACATTCAAATATTAGCATCTTCAGACAATTATTTTGTTTAAACATTTTTTCCAGGCGTGCAGCTACCTCATCAATTGGATTATTGCATTTGTGTGGTACCGGTCTTTACTGCATTACTCCAATTTTACAAGTTGTGTAATTCTGCTGCAAGCAAGGGAGTTGCAATAAAACTGGACTGATGCCAGAGGGAAACAGTCCCATGATATTTGCTCTCCGTTATTTATATTGCTCTCAAGCATCAATATATAGTGTAATTTCTGTGTACATTCACCCTTTTTCTATTTTGCAAAGCAAATAATGAAGTCTTTCTTCCATCTATTGCCTCTGCAGCAGAAACCAACCTCCAGTAGCTGCCTGTTCCTTGCTTAATGCACTAGCATTAAGTCCTGTTGTGAAAGATGTGCAGGGCTGAAAATGCAGGATCAGAGTGTCCTTTGCCTTTTATCTGGTGCAGCCAGCTACATGTAGGCAAATTTAGCTGACATGAAGTACATCCATTGGCTTCAATGGAGCAATGTCAGTTTACACCAGCAGAGAGGATGGTCCTGAGAGTAATGGATGCAGCACTAGTAAACCACAGTGGAAGAATTATGCACATTAATGAGGTGCAGATGATTATATCTGTTAACTGCAAGGTGGTAAAGAATCAGGCTCAGATTTTGTCGCTGCTTTTGCAAAGCCAGGACAGAAAGACATAAGCTTAACACACAGACAGCCTGATTTGTGCAAGCAACTACGACTTCATGAAGCAAGTCCTAGATGCTACTGGTCCCGTGTGGGAGCATTCTGAACTCGCTTTGCAATGTGTAAATAATTACACAGGCTATAAGGCAGTGGAAAGTCTAGCCTTGTATTACTTTGGATCAATAGTAAAACTCTCTCAGAGTGCATCTTAAGATCAACCACACAGGACTACTTTAAGTACTTACCAATGTCTCTCCAAAAATGTGCATAAGCATTTGAGTCCAAAGCAATAAATTTAAAATTAAATATAGTCTTCTTGTCTTTGGAAAAAAACTTGCACAGATGCTGATATCTAACAGGTTAGTGAAAAGGAAGTAAGGTTTCTGGAGCTTCATTAAGTGGTCATAGAAATAATTTACTTTACAAAGTTCAGATTTTAAGCTGTATGATCCAAATTCTGTTATACTAATGTAGAACCAGTCATTCCATGTGATTTCAGTGAAATGACTCTGACTTTACACAAGTGTGATTAGAAGAATTTGATCCTAATCCCTAAGCTGCTATTGCAAGAAGTGCTCTGTAAAGCATAGCTTTCATTGTAGTCTGCTTTCTGCTGCACTTGCACATGGGGACTTTGAAGGCAGAGTGTATTAGTTGCCAAGCTGTGCAAAAACTGAATGATATTTCTTTACCTTTTATAATCTTCTGATGCTGTGTTGCTTGCAGAGCATATGAAGTAGTTGTAGGTTAGGATTACAGAGGAGGAGACAATTCTGCAATGCAGTGTGAGCTTTTCACTATCTGAATTCTGAAACATTCATGAAAACAACATCCTCATGACTTCAACACAGATCACATGCAGGTAGATACAATGCACAATACTGATCTTGTCTCTTCAGGCTCTATTTGAACAGTTAGCCATCATTTTTTTTAAAGTTAAATTTGATGTGAGGAGTGTCTCTGCAGCAGGAAAAGTTTAAATCAGTCTGAAATGGCAGTCTGTCAGCATGTAATGTTCGGTGTGTTTTAGCTTCTTGCTTCACAAGACACCGGCACCTATCTGAGATGGGACAACGCTTGGTTTTTCTTTTCTTTTAGTTTGCTCCTAAAGCATAAACATGGAATGAGGGGTCAATTATGGAAGCTTTGTTTTAACAGGAATTCTGTTCTAATAAAATATTTACGTCACCCGTCATTATTTTCCCAAAAGCACTCAGTGTTCGTGTCAGTGCTCCTGGCCCATCACTTGTTGTAGGGAACGCAGGCCGGCAATACCACAGTCGAACACGCAGGTCCTGCCAGGGGCTCCGCAACGTCACCTTCCAGTTCTGTCCAAGTCCCTTTCTCAGGACTGTAGCAAATTGTAGAAGATTTGTAGGCTCCCTGTAATAGAACAAAATCTCATATTAAATGTGGCCTTGGTAAAATCCAAGTCACACAGCAGCTCTAAAGATATTTGAAAGTGACTCGGGGTCACTCTAACTTAGAAGCTCTTCAAGAGGTTTTGTTTATTTCAGCACCAAGCCTCTGGAAATCTGTCTCCTTTACAAGCTCCTCATAAGCAGAGCTGTAAGCATATAGTCCCATCAATCATTTTTTCAAAATCCCTTCTGATTTTTAAATTACTCCGTATCAGTGAAAAAAGTGTAATAATAACTTATCTAAATAGAGAAGCACAAAGGTGAAAAAACATCCCATGTTCTCCACAAGCTGAAAACCAACCCAAATCTGCTCCTGCAGCTAATTTCCCTCTCCTCCCCTCTCCATCCCACCTGTTTACTGTATGGACTGGCCACAATAACTCAGAAGGAATAGAAAACTGATTGTTGAAAGCAGGTACACACCATACTCCAGCTGTAGCCTCCTACAAGGTAAATACTGTCATCAAGGACTGCACAGCCAGGGCCACTGCGACCCTCCAGAATAGGAGTCTGGAGGATATTCCACTGATCACCTTTTGGATCGTAGCATTCCACAAGCATTACGTCGAGATGGGAGAAACCTGGATGAGGGAATTAAGAGAAGAGAACATGTGTTATTACATGCTGTTTTATTACTTATTTTACTGTTAAATTTATGAAATTAGTTACAATTATATCATTACAATTCTAACAATTGTTAAACATTTTTCTAGAAAATATTTTTATATACACTTAAGCCAACTTCTGTAACATTAATGGTTCTTTATTTCAGTTCAAATAAATCTGTTGAGGGTTTTTACAATTATTTCTACAGTCTTCTACAAATCATGAGTCCACATAAAACCTGACCACATCAGGAAACACTCAGTAATAACTTATCAGTGACACAAGCAGATTAAAACAAAATTCTTCCTTGTCTTTTAGTGCTAATACAAGTTTGAAAATGTAGGAAAAGACTGTCCTGGCAGTCTTTCTCAAAATTCAGCAGATCCAATCTATTCAAAATTGAATAGATTGAATTCTACTCAGAAATCAATGTCTAACAAGTCCAGGGAGAGTTTAGACAACTGATGCCACTTGGCTCTAGAGGGACAAAGTGCTTAGCATGATGGACACGATGTGCAGGACCAGTTTCAATTTTCCAGCTGATTTAAGATGTACCCTAAAGCACACAGCTAGGGTAAAGTCTTTAAGGCAGCAAAAAAATGTAACCACAAAAATGGTAAACCCGACTTTCCAGGGCCAAAAAATGCTCCAAGTGACTGCTGCTGTTTGATCACCAAAGGGCAAAGGGGTTTCAGCTCAAGATTCTCAAGCTGTATCAGTTAATATGAATTAAGTGAGCTGAACACACATTGAACACAGGAGTCCCAGTTCCTGCTCTAGTATTTAGGCAATTCCCTATTTCAAACTACCTTCTTTATCAGAGCACTGCAGTCAAAGTACAGCTTTCTTAATATGCTGAAGTGCTTTTCTTAACCCTTCTCTCTTCTCTTCAAGGTGTAACAGCAACAAGAAGTAAGATTTTCTGTAAAAAGGGTATTTGGTGATATTGTCACTTCATAAGGGAGCTGCTTTCTCAAATATTACTTATGCCTGGAATGAGTATGAAATAATATTAAATAATTCATAATAATATAGAAATAATTATTTACTACCTTATAGTTTTCAAGGAGTCATAAAAAGGCCACTGCTGTGCACCCAGAACCTGCCAAAAGCTCTGCAACAAACTGCAGAACACACATGACTAGCTGTGATGTGGTAAATGCACAGCTAACACTACTACACAGTTCAGCTTCACAAAGGAGGGCTTTGCCATGGAGCCCTGCTATTCCCTTCTTGGGGAGAATTTGTAACATTTCACCCACACTTCAGTCCCCTCACTCTTCCCTGTCCTTGCAGTTCTTCCTTTTGTTTCACTGTATAGAAGAAACCATTTTTTTCCCAAAAAGTCCTTTTACCAGACAGCCACATCTTTCCAGAAGCCTGGATGTTAAATACCTCTCACAACAGTGAGCAGTTCAAGCATAACAAAGGCACCCAGGACAACAGTTCTACAGGCAAAAATGCAAGGCTTATTAGAAGTAAGTGAAACTGTGTGAAAAAAAAAAGAAAAAAAAAAGAATAGAAGCAATTCAAGCCTCTGCAAATCAAAGCATGTGCTTTAGTTTGAGGAGAGCTGAGACAGGGTTTACTTTGTAGGAGGGAAAGCCAACACTGCGAAGCACTGAAACCCACAAAATTCACAGGTGCTCATGCACAAGCAGCCTTTGCCCTCTTCACCTTATAAGGTCCAGTCCAGTGGGGAGTGTAGGTACAGCAGCACTGAACCTGCCTGCAGGGGTCTATGCACCAGTACTATTTATCAGGGAAATTTTACATTTGGGACTTTGCTCCTGTGTGCTCCACAGACACTCAGATCTCCAAAAGCAGCATGTAGCTTTACAGCGTCTGACCCGGGGACTGGAGTCAGACATGACCTGGTCTTACTGGCAGTTAACATATTTTTTTTACTTTTTCTTCCATATTACTATTTTCTCTTTTGTTGTTTGGAGTCTTTCATTTTGTTTTGTTTTGTTTTGTTTTAAATATTAAAGAAGAAAAATAAAGCGACTATAAATTATCAAATGTTATCAAGAGAAAGGAGCAGGTGTACTTTTTGTTTAAGTGGATTAAGAAGCATCTTTAAGAAGCAACGACATATAGGTATTAATAAAAAAATACTCGATGCCTAAGCAATAGTTATTTTAATATGAGACCTTTTCAAAAGATGAAACAAAGAGAGTTTTAAAAAGAATTATAATAAACAAGCTACATTTAATACTAAAAAGGGATTTAAAAAGCTAGTTCTAATATTTAATAGCTGGAAGTTTGCTTTTTTTTTTTTCTCTTCATTAAATCAGGAGCTTGTTTTTGTGTGTTGCTCTGAATAAAGCTCTCTTTAACTGCACATTTTGGAAAATGATTTACAGAGGAAAATATTGCTGGTACTTTCGGGTCAAAGAATAATCTGTTTGTTTCATTGAATTCTTGGTAATGACAAATTGTCCATGCCTTTGAGTAATGGAAGCTCCCATTTTTATTATCTAAAGCATTCATTACTCATATATTTAATGTACTGTTATAATTTTAAAATAATTTGCATAAAATGTTTTTAAAATTGCTGGCTCAAGTGTCCTGTTAAATTGTGTTGCTTGGCTTTTAATGTATTTAACAGTGACTGTTTAACAAAAATATCCTTTATCAGAGATGTGGGACACTGAGATACTTTTTTGCTATTAAAAATGTGACCTTTCAAATGGTTTCCTCCAATTGCATACAGTCGATCATTCATTACAGCCAGAGTGTGGATTGCTCGTTTTGTGTTCATGTCCTGTTTTCGGGCCCAGACGTCCATCACAGGGTCATAGCAGTACAGCCAGGGGACGTATTCTCCGTTGTGAACACCTCCTGAAACGTAAATACACATCAATTAATTAACATAAATAAAGACACCGTGCTGCAGCAGGAATTCGGCTCTCTGGTTGCAGGGCTCTGCGTTGTTTTGGGTGTTTTTTAAGGTAGTTTTGGGTTGGTTTTCTTGTCATACAGCAGGAATTATTCAAGACACTGGCCTGAAATATATATCTTGCCGTTGTGAACGGCTCCCGCATGGGCTGCCAGGGGCTGTGGTAGTGAAGACACGTAACGCCACTCGTTGGTCTCCAGGTTGTAGCACTCCACGCTGGACAAGTAGCCAGTTTCGTTTCTTCCACCGATGACATACAAGTTCTTGTCAAGGCGGCAGGCGTAGAAACTGGCTCTCCTGGAGGACGGGGCAGAACAGAACAAAACAAGGCAAGGACAAACCAATTAGCCATGGCAAACATTTCTTTCCCCTCTCCAGCTGACTCCCTGAACTAAGAGAGCTGCTCCTTCAAATGCTACATCAGAGAGAAGTGTCCAGGAGCTTTACATTCCTACAGCCATCCTGGAGACTGTTGCTGCTTTGCTAATCAAATAAACAACACTTCACATCAAAAAATACTTCATTTTTTGTGTCAAAACAATTAGAATACATAAAACTGCCAGAAAATACCCCTTTTCAAAGCTGTTGTTTTTTCACGTTCGTGAAAGATAAAAAGGTGCTCATTAATGTATGGGGCATTACCTTGTAAGGGATATAACAACTCAGTAAGACAAAGTGAAAAATGAGGTAGATAATGTAACAATAATAAATTATCTTGACATTCACTTTCTTTATGGTCCTTCAAGGGTCATTGTTCCCAATTTACTAAGAGAACCACATCATCAAAATTTTTCTTCAATTATCATTTTTTTTCTTCCTTCTGCAGTACTGCAAATAGAACAACTTTCCTTATGCTAGCCTAACAACACTACATTTCCACCCTTTAACTCAAATGAGGTCTGTCTCCATCCAACTAACCCTGAGAAAAGTTTTAGCCACCTGTCTTCTTTTACATGCAACTCAGGTGTGTAGGAAAACAATTAAGTTTTCTGGCCACAACTGTCCGGCATATATTAGTTTGTCTTCCTCATGCCTCCAAAATTAATGGTGAATGTTTGTTGTTGAAGTAAAACTTGAGCAGTAGATGATTTTGAGAGACTTTGGTTGGTGTAATCCACTCTCAGGGAAAGCTCCCTGGATCATTCAGCAGCAGGAAGGTTTACTAGAGTAGATACCTTTAATTTCAAGCTGCAATAACATGAGAAAGAAAATTGTAAAAGAGCACAGCTGGGCTAGGATGAAGAGCTGTACAAAATATTGAATGACAAGAGTCATCAGTCACCAACATAAAATTTTCTTCTGGGTGAAACCAGAATGACATGGGAGCCCAGAAATAAGCATGCGGGCCAGACACAGCAAAGTGTAGCTCCGACAGCTCCTGCAAAGCAGGCACTCTGGAGTGTGGCTGCTACTTGCCAAACCCTGCTCTGTGGCTGATTCAATGCACTCTGGTTCCTGCCCAGATGCCTTAATTTGAATCTGGGAGCAGCTGCATTTTTAACTCCTGAATCAGGAACTAAATCTTGGGGCATCGATGGTCACCTGCACCATCAAGGGCTTGAACCTGTGGACCACCACAAAGCATTTGGATGAGGAGTGGTCCACACAGAGCACAGTATCCTCAATGAACAGCTTCAGTACGTCTGACTCCTTCCTGGGCTTCCCAAAAGCCATCCCATGACCAGGTGAGCTAGCAAAGCTTGGTGTGCCTTGTCCCTAACCTGACACCTAGCCTGGCATGTTCAGGAGCATTTCCTTCAGTGAAAGCAGGAATAAGATCTTGCTCTTTTGCATAGCAATCTATTTTGACAAAATTTGTAGCATCCTTTAACATTTTGGAGGAATCTTCCTGTTAGTTAAAGGTGTCTGAGACTGGCTGGTGGTTTATAAGTTGGAAGAGAAATCAGGCAGACACGAAGAGATACAGCCATGGAAACAGCAGGGCTGGCTGGGCATTCAGGGAACAGATTTGATGCCTCACTGCTGGTTTCTGACTTTACTTTTTTGACTTGGTGCACACCTGACAGGGCTCCTCACCAGCCAGGGTCACTGAAAACCTCCTGTTGACTTCTTTGCTCACACCCTGCCTGCACATGGGCAACTTGGACGGTGTGGGACAGAATCCCCTTCAGAGTGGGACCGGAAACTCTGCCACAGGGAAGACTTCTGAAAAAACTCACAGAAATAGAAGGACAGGAATACTGGCAAGTGTCTCTAAATCAACTGATGAATCAAAAAAGACCATTTAATTTATTTGTCAGTGGGCAGATAGAAGCTGATGGCATATTTTGCTCCACATGGTCGGGCAGCAAATTGTGCATCTATGTTTTTAAGCCTGATATTCTATGGAAACAAAGCTAATTTGATTACACTGTACATGTACCCATGTCTGCCAACTGTTGTCTCCTAAAAATACCTCTGCTGACCGATTTCACTCTAATTTGACAGAGGCTATAGGTGTTACAGGCAATCAAGTGTGTATAAGCTTTCTGAGAATATGTGATGGGCCTGAGGCAGCACAGCTCACAGCTGCTCCAGAAGTAGGAAAAGCTGCAGAGGTCACCTCCTGTTAGACATGAGAGAGCCTGCACGGGCAGCTACATATTTTTCAACCCTCCCATGCCCAGCAACCACAAGGCACAAAACCAGAGGGTGCCTGTTGTCAGGACTCCCACATCCACTTGTCTGTCCTTGTGCACCTTCTCTGGTGAGCCAATTAGCAAACTGCTCTAGGCAAGTTTTGCTTTTCTTTTTTTTTAAATTCAGGTTTAATAAACAGAGGTAGGCACAACTTGCATGCATTATTCTCTTAACTAGGATTTCACTGACGATAGTCTGTACGTGTACTCCTGGTTTCATCCACACAGTGTCACTATAAGGAGCAAAAATGAAAGCATCAGCATACTTCACTCTTCTGCTTGGATGGGAGCATTCACTCAGTAGTTTCTGTCACAAATATTTTAAGCTTTGGGGTTTTTTTTTTTGTTTTCAAATAAGGGCATGCTGTTGCAGTGTGCAAAGGCATGCTGTCAAGTGATGACTTTTAAACTGCTGTAAAATGTGATTCAGATTAAACTATAATACAGCAATCTTTGCATGACAACTTTCCCCTCAATAGTGAGAAGACACTATCCATTCTGATCATTATCTGATCTAGATATCTAGAATGTCCCTCAGGAACTGAATATGGACAATAAAACAATTACTTTGTGATTTTCTTCAGGACTTGAAAGTACTTGATGTTCACTGCTCTCCTAAATGCTTTTCCTTCACACTCCTTCACCCAACGATCAACCCAACCAACTTCTTCTTTCAAGTATGCACAAATAAAAGGGAAGATTCTCCTCATGATTTTCACACATTATGAATTTATGCCCTGAAACACCAAACAGAACTACCAGTCTGAGGTTTAAAGTTACCAGTGCTGTTACTGATGGTCGCAGGACCTAATTTCAGAGTCACTTATAGAGTGCATGCTTTGCTTTTTAAAAAATAAATAATCATAATAGGTGTTGACATTAGTATTATTAAAGTCAAACACAAAAATAAAATGTGATTTTTTTTTTAGCTCTTTGTCTGTGCCTTTTCTCAGCTCACTCAGCCTCAGAGAGTACACTGACCTGCTCACTTCCCACTTCCACTTGTGTTTCTTCAGAACCTGGTACAATGCCGTGCTTTTTGCTGGTCTTCAAACAAAAATTTTAAACTCAGAACATAAGAAAAAGCAAGTTGTTTTGCTCTGCACACTTTGAAAAGCTCTTTGTTGAGCTGGCAAGGTGCAACAGTTGTGACTGAGGTGTCCAGCTGAGGCTCACACCACAAGCTCAGATACAACTGCTTCAAAGACTGCTCCTTCAGTAGCCACCACAGTCTAACTGAACTGCTCTCCAAAAACCTTCCTGTCATCATGGCATCATCAGGCAGATGTGTATTTCCAAAGCTTATGAGTCACTTGCTGGTTCTTTAAACAACAAACTCCTGAAAATAGTACATACTTTTCAAAAGCGCCTGTATTTAAGATGTTCTTCAAATGCAAAGAAACCAAACTTGGCTTTAAAGAAAATACACTGGCGACATTGAATCTATAATGGGATTAAGCTTTTCTTTATAGCTCACACAGTAAAATCAATCAGATATGGATTTTGGCATGTGAGATAAAAGTTTACTTATCAAATATTTCAGGCAGATTTTTGACTTGAGAATATACTGCCTGTGAATGAGTCCCACATTTACCTGGCAGTCATTTCAAAGGCGCTATTATAGTCTATCCAGCCAATTATTCTCAGAATAAAATTCCTAAATAGGTTTTGACTTGATGGACCATAATGACTCAGAAAAACCCATTTAACAGTCTGTCTTGTCAATGGTGCCTGCATTATGCCAGCAGAGACAGGGCATGACCCTGTGCTCCTAGCAGGGAAAAAATAGCCTGTTGACTTTAATGGGAACTTTATCTCACTAAAGGCGCTGGGAAAGAAAACTGTATAAAAGCTGTCTCTTATTTGTATGATCTTCTACAAACTCGGCCAGCCCATACCTCTGAAAGCTGCAACTCCGAGGAAGTGATTAGGACTGAGCAAACAAACCATCAAGAACATTTTAGAAAGCGAGTATAAAATCTCCTTTTTCTAACAATAGCCCTAATGCCTAGGAGCCTTTAAAGAAAAATCACAGGCAAGCCTATGAGCTGTGTATCCTGAACAAAAGAGGTGGCAATTAACGTTGTCATAGCAAAGCCCCTTGCAGAAGGAACTATGTTTGAGTGAAGCATTGTATTTCAGTCCCACTGTAAGGAGCTGTGGTGTTCATACATTACAGTTTGTTACGGGCAGGGGCACAGCTGAGTCTCGGCCTCTTGGCTGAAGGCAGCAGCTTCCACCAGAGCACAAGGCCAGTCACCTGCCACATGGTTTTCCAGGGAAACACAACTGGCCAATGTGGAGGTGGAAAAATTCCTACTGCCTCCTTTCTCCCATCCTCAGCTGCCTACTTCAGCTTTCTGTAATCCCAACTTCTCAGCCAGCTGCCAACATCCCTCAGGAATTTGGCTTGGAGATATCCAGAGGGCCTAATGAGGACTCACATGAGGCTCCACAGAAGAGATCCAGGCTCCACACAAAACAGTTTGTCGCCCTGATTTTTCAAGTTTTCTGAGGCATTTTCTAACTTGATGTTTTTCATAGTTCTTAGTTCTTTCTCACACACAAGGTGTTGTTATCAGAAGTCTGTTTTCATAAGATGAGGTTGTTTACATACTTTCTCTTGGTGTGAAAAACAACTGATGGACAGTTGTCTTGACCAACAGGATGGAAGAAGTGTCAGCCTTCTTCTCCAATCCCTGGTCTGTGTGGAAATACTATAAATATGGAGTCATATGTTTTAATAAATAGTTTTTAGCCTTCTTCATCAAGAGTGTCTGTGTGGGTCCTGGTGTGTCCCACAGCGACACTAGTTGGTCTCCTAGTCAGTCCCCCAGCTCAACAAAGATGACCTGCCCAATCTGATGCTCACCTCCTGTCTCCCCCATGCCAACACCTAAACTGGTGGTGGCTCACTCTAGGGAGCTGAACCAGAGGGGAAGGTGTCCCTCTGTTTTAAAGTAAACAATCACAGATGTGAAAATGTGGGAATGAGGGAGAAGGCTCGGGGCTGCCAAAGCAGGGACTTAGGTCGATCAAATTGAATCTTGAACAAAGGTCCTTCAAAAATTCTGCAGACTAACATTTTACCCCTGGAAATTTGAAAAGACAGACATATTTCCAAGTATCTCATAAGACACGCCTTGAATCAGAAGGTTGCACTGAATTCAATATATTTAGGACTGCCAGACACTTGAATGGTGTCAAGTCAACAGTCAACAGAAAAAGAACTGTAATACTGACATGGAATAAAGAAAGCATTTAGGAAGACACTCTGAGATCTTTTGTACATGGGATCCATGAGAAGATGGCTGTTGAACTGAAAGAAGGACACCGAATATTTTCTTTAAATAACATTGTAACTTTGGATCTTCTGCCTTTGAGATTCTTCCTATGAAACATGCACAATTCTATTCAGGTTTCAGGGATTTTTTTCCTGTGAGGCTAGGATTTGGGATCCACAGTTAAGTTTACGTCATCTTTAGGAATCATAAGTCCACATCTATCTTTGCTCTTTGGTACACACCAAGATTAAAACATGAGCTACTCTAATATGCATTTACTGACAGCAACTTCACTCATAGACCACCTAGGATTAAGAGTCCTCTGACAAGTGGAGACATGATCAGGAGAGCTTTTCATAGCTAGTGTGGCGAAACAGGATGGAGGCAACATGTGAAGGTTTCAGTTCCCTCTAAGATACCTGACTATAATTACTGCTTGTTTACTGCAAACTCATCATGACACTTCAGCCAGGAAACATGACAGGACACTATGGAGACTTCAGGAAAATCCTTCAGACCGTACTCAGGCAACCAGTAATTGCATAAGGTCCATGGCTATTTTGCATGAGTTAGCACTGCAGGACTTGGCATCTGGAGTTCCGAATTTGGAAAGTTTTAAAAATTAGGAGTGAAATGGGACACAAGTGCATGTTGCAGTTTTAAATGTGGTTTCAATGCTTCTATAGGCCTCCTTACTCCCAGAACTAAGCCAAACCTCAGCTGCTCCTAGGATGAGAAAACAGAAATTGAAAAACACATAGCAGGTTTTTACCTCTCTTGCATGGGTGGAAGTTGTATCCAGCTGTTAAACCTGGGATCGTATCGGCTAACAAAGTTTGTACTGTGTTTCCCTGTAAAGATAGATTATTTTGACACTCAGCTGTTTGTTTCATGTATTTAACATCAAGATTGTAATATATATTACATATGCTTCACAAGTTGACACCTTTTATGAAGGGTTCCCCCTTTTACAACAATGTATGATTACACTACGTGTACAGTAATAATTCAACAAATGGGGCACTGCAAGGCTTGAATTAGCAGTCACTAGCAGTAAAAGCAGATAGCGATTATTCTTGGTCATTGTAATAAGATCTTGAAAATGTGTATTTAAATTTACTTATACATGCTGTGGTATTTTCACAGCCACAATAAATCACAGCACTAAACAAGATTACTGCTCAAAGAGGGCATCCCCACAGTATTTTTATGACTAGAATTTCGTCAGGTAAAAAAATTAAAGTGAGAACATGTGCTTTTCTTTCTCCTTACATCATCTCTATGTGGAACATGGCAAAAACCCCATTGTGTAAATAACCAGGAGCTGCATAAGCCATCAGCATGGGGTATGCAGTGTTTGCACTAGATATTTTATTCTACCATGTACTTTCAGTGTAAGTTAGAAGGAATTACAGATGTGCATCGAAGGGGGAATACACTCTTAAGAGTTTTATTCCAACTGTGTTAGCTAAAATATGAAGCATGAGCAACATACACCAACTAACTAGCTTCTCCCTGCTGTCAAGCCTAAGAACTGTGTTCATGTCTTCACGATATTAAGATTTCACCTTATTTTACATGCAGATTGACACCAAAGCAAGAAAACTGAAGCAAGAGAGTGCATGGCAATTTCCTGTAACACCTGAGACTTCAATAGATGAGCGTTTTGAAAACAGAAACCTTTGTTTATGTATGTGTGACTAAAAAATTGAATTAGAGGCTTCACAGGCCAGCAGAATAACCTAACTGTGTATGTCACAGTTCTATAAATGGTCACTGGGCATTCTACAAGGTGAATATTTTTGCATCAGACAAGTCTCTGCAGGATTGGCTTGCTCTGTCTGCTTCATTCCACACTTACTTCAGCATGTGTAAATAGACCATCAAGACTGCAGAGAAGAATAACAATGCAGCTAGAATTTGTATTCGTAATAATTTAAGATCATGTTCTACAAGAAAACAGAGAAACCACACTGACCCCTCTGGAAGTAAACTGATTTCCTTGCCATGTTATAAGCATGTTCTATATGAGGAGGCTAAAGCAGAAGACTGATGAGTAATGCAGCATTTCCCTTCAAATCCAGCATGGTGCCTAATGAGAGCCATGCTGAGTGCCACTCAAAGACATGGCCATCTCAGCACCCTCTCAAGGCACAGGGTGAGATTCCCATGCTGTAAGGGCAACTGGTCATTCTGCCACTGGGCTTGGTGAAGTGAGGCTTTGCTTTTGGTCCTTATCTGGAAAACAGTTTTCTACACAGACAATTTAGATAAAGAGGCATCAAGAACTGTAGATTCAATAAGCATCAAAACAGTAATAGCAAGCTTGAACAGGCTCTAGGTCTTCATTATCTAAAACATTTACTAATCTATTTGTATTTCAAAAAGCAGGAATTCAAAATAATATAAATATTGATCCTAACTTTAAACTTCTATTTTAATTTTTTTTTCCTAGGTTTTAATGCTGCTGTATTCACTACATCTTTCAGAGTTATTGGGACCTCACTGCTCATTAGTTATACAGCAGCTTGTTCATTGCTGTCATACAAATTTATAATTTGGCTGCCTAACACGTGTCATACACGTGTCATACTCAATACAAACACCATGTATGTAGAATATTGTAAAGCGCAGGGTAGAAAAAAGGTTTAGTAAGTCTAGAGTGGGAGTGCAAGAATACAAATCTGGGTCCTTCACAGGATGGGAGATGAGATCAAACTGGAACAGGCACAGAGAAGAGCTACTATGGCAACAGGAAGAACAGAAAGTTTACCTTATGGCAGGAAACAAAGAACTTGGCCTGTTGCACCTACAAATACAAAAGTTGAAAGGGGATAGGAGTGATATCTGTAATGCTTTAGAGGAACAAATCTCCAGGAGGGAAAAAGCTGTTAAACTGAAGGCCAGCCTTGGCATGAGAACAAGGTGATTTAGACAGTCAAAGAATACATTTTACGGGGTACCAGAATAAGGCTCCTAGTCATTTAGAGCAATGGATTCTGTAATAACTTTCCAATAGGAATAGTGGGAGCTAGAAATACAACTGCATTTTAGATGCTGCTTAGAAAATTTACAAAATGGGACTATATGATACCTGTGATTGCACAAAAAGGTCTTGATGACCTACTTAATCTACCTGGTGTAACTGGTTTGACTGCAGTTTAAGTCTGGACTTCAGTTTGAGAGAGAACTGTGCCTATTTTTTGCCTTGCTCATCAGTCAGGAGATTGCATGTGTTAGGATGCACTTGTTCTGTCAGAACACAGAACTTGGGACAAGGGAACAAAAATCAGGATTAGCAAATCAGGATGATGGGACAAAAGGAAGCAGATATTGTTCTCTGCTCTGCAGCCATGCTAGAAGGTGATGGGCTCTGAAGGTTATGAAGGTTGGTCTTAAATCCATGCCTATGTTGTGCACCCTGCTTTCATCAGTGTTTACTCATGCAAGAGCCCCTTGTGACTGGAAAGGCATAGCTACTGGAGGATGTAAAAAAGTGAGAAAAAATGTCTCCCATACTTTCTGGGTTGTCAGGAAGTCAGCAGAGCACGAAGAAGGTGTAAGCATTCCTTGGGGTCCACACAGTTTCTCAAGGACCAGAAAGTTTGGTGGCTAAAGCAATGTCTTTCCATTGCCAACATCTCTAAGATAATTCTTTACACTGGAAAAAACACCTAGAACATTCTCATTTGACGCAGAAGCTTTGTAAAGCCTTTGCAAGGTAGTTCCAGGTAGGCCCATCTGAAGTCCCTCCTGTGCTCTGAGAACGAAGGCCTTTACATAAATCCAAGTGGGCATGTGTGAGCTGCCCCCACGTAGCTGCATGTTTAGAAAAAAGTGGGTTCAAGAAAGAACATGCCCAGCAGCAGCACAGGATGTAGTTTATGATTTCAGGTCCGCAAGTAAGATCCATTTTATAAAGAGATCAGTAGAGCAATGCTCATACCTATTTTATTGCTATCTTCTCTATGGAAAAAATCCCAGCACTAGTATTCACAGGACAGGGAAACTAGTAGATGTCTTCAGCAACATCTTCAGCCCAGGAGTTGATCTAGATCTAGACAATCTCAGGCCTTAGGCACTATTCAACTCACAAACAAGTATGTTTGACTCTTATGTTGGATACAAGATATGTACCCCTTCTACCATCTCTCCATCACCTTGCAAGTCAGTTTTCACGTCTTTAAAATTTGGGTAATTATGCCTCTTTTCTTTTACCCTTCATGTGACATGGCCATTTAATTATAAACTATCTAGACCAAGGTCTGCCTACCCATATGCCTACCACCAAATTTGACAGGGGCCCTCACTGGATGGATGTGGCCAACAATCCTAAAAAAATTGTCATTAGTGATACTGCTCTGTCTTCTGCTTCAAATAAAGACATTCAACAATAGAACTAAGGGGCCCTTCTCCTGAGACATATAGTGATATTCTTAACTACACTAGAAACATGCTTATAGGGTGGCCTGGATTGTTTGTCTCAGGTTTTAGGGAGTGAACAGATGTAACAATTTTCTATAATTTTGTTTAGTGCAGATGCTGAAATGGGGCATTCACAATAAAATATATGCAGTATATGTAATTTCAGCTGGATCCTCTGGTGTTTTAAAGTAAAAATGTGTACCTGCAAGCTGTTTTATGGTTTCTCAGTCATAATTATCTCTGTTACACAGACTGCTACAACTACAACTCTTTCTTTGTGTGCAAGCTTTTTAACAATGTCTTGACAATTCTGTGAATTTTGCAAGGCATGGTATTCTCCTTTTGCTTTGCTCAGAAGCCTGTTAAATTGTTTAATTTCTCTTTGCAGTAAATTTATGAAGTAATCAAATCAAAGAAGGTAGCAGCAGATAATCTATATGAGAAGCTCTTGCACAAGACTGAAAAAAGGATCAGTTTAAGAATCTCAAAGTCTAGATAATTAACACATTAACAACTTGAGCTGCGAGTATTTTGTTTGACAATAGAAAAGAAGCATTCATCTACTGCAATTGCATTATTATATTATGACTGGAAGGAGCCTGGAAATGAAGGTTAAAATTCTTAACAGCTGCTGCCTGGTGCATGCACTTGAAAGAGTCTGTTCTGCTGCCTGTGGCATTTCTCAGGGGATGTGGGAGCTGATGAATGACAGAGATGCTAACGCTAAAGTACCAGATATTTATTACATCAGTATTGAAGAGTAGCCTTTACTAGGCTCAACAATTAGGCTGAAGGTCCTCAAAATCCCTTGCTAATCACTACATCAGCTGACCTGACGGACAGGAAGGCACAGCAAGTCAAATGCTCCCTTTGCCTTTTAATATTCTATACATACCATTAGGGTTCCACTGGTCTTCTCCTCCCAGCACAAACAAGAAGTTTTCCACTTCCACGACACAGTGATGGGCACTGTTGTATGGCATAACTGCAAGCAAAGCAAGAATTCTTTGTCAGCTCAGGACACTGATTTTATCAAATATTTCCTCTTTACCATCTGTATGAAACAATATGAGAATGAGTCACCTCAGGCATGTAAGAACACTGACTTAGCAGCAGAAAAAAAACCACTTATTAGTAAACTTATACAATTCAATTTTGCAAATAATTAAGGAAAAATCAGGAATTCTGGTCCCTCAGTGCCCCCTCATCTACAAAAGTACTGTACATGATGATGTAAAAAGAATTTGTAAAAAAGGGATGAAGTTGCATGATATTTTCCTGCAAATAGGCAGATGCTAGGAATCTTAGTACGCTAGAAAACATTAAAAAACCCTCAGCCCAGCTTTGTTCTGCTGGTAATGTTTCCACAAGAAGAGTCAGTATGTTCAGTAGCTTTCTATTACACAGCAATGAACAAGCTGCATTTCCATACAGTTTTAAGTTTTTAAATTAAGGTCCTGCTGATTTAATGCCTTTTCCAAATGTATACGCTTAATTTCCTGTACAATGTCATTAGCAGCACAATCACACATCTTCTATTCATCTAATCAGGAAACCCTTTGTTAACAAAGATCAAAACTGTGGCATTAGGTTTGCAATATCCCTTTTTTGGGGGGGAGGTATCGTGATTAGTATGGACCAGCTACACATGCAAACATCTATTTCTTAAAATTTACGTTTTCCACTGCAAAAGCTGAAACACAAAAACAAGGACTACGTGTACACAATCCACATGTATTACTGCAGTGTGCCATACCCACTATAATGATATTATATGGAAAATGTAAACTTATATGGCATTAGTTATTATACCACACAGAGTAGTTTTGGCCCAGTGACATCAGTAGGAAAAATGATGTCCTTGTTCAGCTCATCATATGGGCACCTTAAATCTAGGTGAGGACAAATGGGGAGGTGATGTGCATGTACAGGCAGGGAACTTATTGCTTGACACGGATCAACAGAGCACTTAGGAAACCAGTGCAGTGGGAAATCAATATGACTCAGGGCCAGCTCTTACTTTGTGCTCTTTTGCCAATGCCAAAAAAGAAAAAAAAAAAGAGGCAGCCTATCTCACACTTGGATTATTTTGGGTGATATATCTCTCATTTCATTTGTTTTATTATCTTTTATTTTTCTCAGAATGCAGCTGTGCAGTATAGCATATGCAAATAATAATAAGAAATACGCACAGCTTTGCTATTTAGGACACGTTTTCTTAAAGATCAAGTGGGCTCATTTAAGCCTCTTACTGAAGTTTTTGCCTAGGCAATGATGAATAAATAAAGTATGTTTTTAGTTTCTAGTAAAGGTCGAATATCTTTTTCATAGTCTGTGCTCTTACAAGTCATGTAAGTGAAGCAGTTCTTAAATTAGGCAGCCAGGTACAGTGAAAGTTCATTAATTAAGGTTATTTGTTACTGATTCAATTTATATTAACTGTGAACTAATCTTATACTAGACACTGCAAGAGATTTTATACTACCTAGGGATGCCCAGAGTAGGATAAAAGAATGAAGTCTGTTTTTGCTCTTTTGAGACATCATATCATCATTTTGTCCCTCTTTAGTCTTCGACATTTTCCTGTTTTAAAATCTTCTCTGTCAAGACCACATAACTTTTCTTAATTTTGTGGATGATTGTAGTAAATAAGGAATTTGGTCTCCCATGAGAAATTTTCTGCCTTCCCTACATGCTTTTTGGGACTCTTCCTCTCAAGAAGCGACACCCCAGGATCAGTCTGTAAGGGCTTCAAGTTTTAAGTAATACAGTGCTCTATTGTGGTTTCCAATTAGGTCCAAGCTAGTGGTTGTACCCTCAACTTCTTCTGTTGGTCAGTCTGGAGAGCTCCAGAATTTATAGAAAAAACTGTCTACAGGCAGCATACATGCATATTTTTCACATGTTTTCACTTTTGCAAGCATTTGTGTTTATTTATCCAACAGATTGACACTAACAGGGGCAGCAGAGGAAGAAATTCTGTTTTAAGCTTTTCTGCTGTTCCCATGCCTATAAGGTATGCAATAAGACTCCCATAATTATTATGATAATTAAACCTTGAAAACTAATGGCTTAATCCTGGCTCCTACTGAAATTGATGGCAACATTCCCACTGATACAGGATTGGGCCCAAATGACCCAAACTACCATCCATAACTCACGGGAAAGCTAAAAGGAGGCTTGCCTTAGAAAGGAGGGTAGTATTTGGCCTTCAGAAAGAAAGGTGAATGCAATAAAACACTGCAGACCTTTGCTGCGACCTTTGTTTCTCTCAGAGCTTTGGGGAAAACTCTGTTCTTACTCTTATGAATCTACCCATGGGGCTGAAGGGAGCTGGACAAAACAGGGAGCAACACTGTGGAGGGAAGGGACTCTAAATGAGAAATCAACCACCTCACAGTCTTTCTCCTTGACCCCTCAGAATCAGGAGTTATACACAGAAATCAGAACGACGTGAATGAACAATTTTTTTTTCTGCTATAAATATCCCTTGAGAGCACAGAAAACTTGCACTAAAAACCACGATTCTTGTCAATGTACACCCAGACAGGACTTAAGTTTTCATAGACAACAGTCAAAATTACATGGCAATGGGCATGCTAAATTCAGTATCTGGTAGAAGCAATCTTCTCAAACTCACTGGGCGTGCCAGGGTGCAACAAGAAGAATTTGGCCCATCACACAGTCTGGCCAGGCTGCTGCTTTCATTAATTTTATATGAGTCTTTGTCTTCTGTTTGGCTTTAGTAGTGTGAAAATCCCCTCTTCTCATTTTTTTTATTTCAACTCATTGGAACACCTGCCTGCCCCACAAAAAGGGTATTTGAAGAGAAGTTTGTACGCCACGCTCAAACACAGCCCGGCGTGAGTTTTTAGCGTGTCAGTCAGTGAGTTAGAGGGAAAGGGTAAGGAGAAGCTAATCAGGATGAAATGAGATTAAAGGCTGTCTAATTTTACAGCAACTGTGATCCATCAGCCACTGTGAAAGTGACAGTGGAAATGAATGATGGAGACAGACAGGTGGGGCTGTACATTTCACTGATTTATCCTCAAATGCACTGGGCCTTATTTTATTGAGTGAACATGACCGCATTTATCATGACTGTCATCTAAACCCACTTCCCTCCATTTAAAAAGGTCACTTTACTAGGAGGGAGTAAGATAGAGGCACTTTCAAAACAGATTTAAAATTTAATAACACATGTTTATAAAACCCTGTGCAAAAATTCTTAACTTTATTAAAGACTAATTTAAAAAGAAGGCAAAAACACTATTAAAAAGAGAAGAAGATATAAAAAGCCATGGTCATCTAAGAAACATGCCAAGGTGATAGGTGCCAGGGAAATATGTGAGACAGACAGATATAAACAGAGTAGCTGAAGTGGGCAGAAACCACCTCTCCTAAGTTCCTGCCCCTCACACACATTTCCCAAAGCTCAGGGTGCCCATGCTTTCCTGCACCAAGAGGACAAACAAATCCAAATAGCCCTGCTGAAGACAGCACTCCCACCAGCCTCCTTTATGTGCATTTGATGTATGATTGGTAGGAGACACTTGGTAAGGTGGGAGGATATTTCTCAGGTACAGATAAGTAACATGCAAAGCTGTCTAGGTCAAAACCAAATGGAAGATTTATACTTGAGAATGATATGGAAGGCAGTGGAGTCCAAGACTGCAGTGGTATTTGCTAAGAAATGCTTCACTACACAATCAGTGACACTGTGCAGGAGGTAACACTCAGTTGTTCTTCAGATATGGATGCAGGTGGAAGACACAGCAGCACTGCATATCAGGATAAATACCCCAAGAAGAAACTCCTCACATATGCCAAAGCTCAGTTAATAACAGGTGTCAAACAATGTTTTGGGACCTACTTTCAAAATCAGAGACCACAGGTTCTAGCCAAATGCTCATGAAATCAAACAGTTTCTCCTATGAAGCCTGTGAGGTCAACCAGATGCAATGATGCTTCAAAGACACCTCCATGATACACCTCATGCACCTAACAAGCAACAATGTGTGCTCCTTGTCTTACCCAGTTCTGCTTAGTTTCTGCCAATTATCGCACATTTAGGAAACAGCATCTGGTTGTTCTCCATAAATTAACCAAAGGGTCATCAGTTCCTCCTCCTCCTTACACCTTACTCTGTCTATTGTCACTTCAACACTAGCTACCAGGGAAGAAGGGAAAACTGGAATAGCACTTCTGAAGGCAGAAGGAGAATGAGTTCTGGTCCCAGGAGATCTGAAATCTGTTATACAGGCTATAGCCATTCCCCTGCTCTGCTAAAAACTCCTTTCAGAAATTCTACTTGGTTCCCCCAATAAAAAAATAAACAAACAACCAAACCCCTCCCCCACCCAAAAAAACTCAAAAACCAAAAGAAACCCAAAAACAAACCCAAAGAAACACCAACTCCAAACCAACATAAAACCCCCCAAACCACAACAACAACAAAAAAAACAACCCCATCAATTTTTCACTACCCTGAAGCAGTCAGCGACTTGAGATACAGGAAGTACTGTAAGGAAAGCCAGGAAATCTTTTCCTCAACTACTGCACAGCTTGAGCTTAGCCCCTTCAAGACTCGGTACACACCAAGAAGTCATGCTCAGCATCTCTAATGACCTGTGCAGATGATGCAAGAGCGGAGTGTGTTTCCAGAACAAAGATGTCATTATCAGAGGACATATGGATTCAATAATGACCTTCCACAGTATTGACAGCCTATCCTGTTGACTATATAATATTCAACTACTGCTTCTAGAAAACTGGTTCTTTCTAAAGCTCTGAAGAGGGCAGGGCAATGAGAGATGTCTCTTTCCAGTACAGAAGGCACCTACAGACTCACTTTAGGGGACTCTGATACGCTCATGGCAGAGACGCAATATTCACGCAGAGACACAATATTCATTTCATTCTCAAGCCTATCAGCAAAATGCTGGGCAGACCACAGCTGGTCTCATTATTTCCTGAGAACAAAATATCAGATACTGTTCACCTTTCTGTGTTTCATACATCATTTGCAGAAAGACTACGCATTTATTACAGAATGCTACTTGTTATTTCTCACCAGGGAGGTTATATAAATAAACACTACAATTCCTCTGTGAATTGTTCTCTTCAATTGTTTGTTATTTAATAACTGTGGGGAAAGACTGACCACAACAAGTATGAAATCCTAGCCTTGGTGAATGTGGTGTTAGTTTTTCACTGGCTTTAAAGGCATCAGATATTCATCCACTGGCATTTTCTTCTCAAAAGATAATGAAAGTAAGTTAAAAGCATGATCAACATAGATGGAAAATATTCCTGGCCAAACTGCACTCTGTCACCTCAATTTCAAGGAAATACATGCAAAATGTTTTCCTAGTAACATACCAATGCCAGCCTTGAGTCTGAGCTCAGCTCATTGGAGGAAGCCTGGGACCATCCAACAGCAGTTACCATAAGCAGAACATCTTATGATGAAAGTCTTTTATATTGCCTCAAAGTCACCTTTGAGGGAATATAACTGATATAGCTCTGGTCCAGCTGCACCACTGAGACCATCGCCAGCTCTTCCCTCCCATGCCAGCTTTGTGGCAACTTCATTCAAGCCATCACAAGTAGGATGAGCACAGAGCTGCTGAGTTCATCTAGGATACAGTCCATACTTCTACTGATGATACTGATGATAACATAACCAAGAAAGACTTATTTGAGCAGATTGAAGTCCATTCACGACACAATGAATGATATTTCATATTAACTACTGTATTATCACTGTGAAGATATTTTTTAATTATTTTTGTTTTCATTTGAATGTCAAAAGTTATTCGTTCGTACATTCTCTGGAGTAACACTAGCCAGATTTTTCCAGAGGTCAAGGCGTTTCTTGGTTTGGTTGTTTTAGTGAGCTGAAATTTTCATTTGTGAGCATCAAAAATAAGATACTTAAATTCATGCTGACACACCAGATCAGGAAAACATAACATCAGGAAGAGCTGGCATGCTCAGCTCCCTTCTGAGATAAATTGCTTTAAAGTTACTTGGATGCAAGTCCTGAGTACAAACCTGTCTGTTTCTGTGGATGAAATTCACCCTATGGCAGAATGTTCTCTTGGGTTTACAGCAACATATACATTTGGCTGTTTGCATGAACAAATTTTACCCATACATTTTTCAAAGCTGCAAGCACCCCTTTGGATTTCATTTGAATAAAGCTGCCTACTTGGATCAACAGTGTTTAAATAAGGTAGAGAAAAACCTCAAAAACTGATGTTCCTGTATCAAAAAACCTGACACAATCTTCCCCATGAAGTGCACAGAGAACCTAAACACACTCTGCTGTGCTCCCCTGCTGCCTTCCCCATGGGAATGACTCTGCAGCTGAGCTGCTGATGCAGGTCTGAGAAGCTCATGTAAGTGAATACACCAAAAATCTTGGCACAGCTTGGAGCAGAGATTGTAATGCATGTGGAAAAGTTCAAGGAGACAATTTTTCGTGTTTTATTACTCCCTGCTTACCCACCTACCTGCTGAAGGTTGTCCCTCACCATCCAGATGCCCCACAAATTTCCACAGACCTTTTATCAAGAGACACTTGTCCACCACCATGAGTTATGCAATGTTACCTCAGTGATGGTTGCTCCCCAGTAGAATATCTTGTGTACCTACTCAGGCCTGGGTTTACAATTGCTGAAGTGAAGCCCAACATGTATTCCTAGGAAATGACATCTCGTCACATCATAACAGTCTCATGATGTGACATTTTGCACAACAAAAGCTTCTCATGGACGAAATGATGAACAGTCCCTGATGGGAGAAAAGCACTGCAGAGTTGCTGGAAAGCTCTGGAAAGAAATACTCTTTTGTCCCACTGGAGGCTTTCACATTCCAAGATGTCAGCTCAAGGACATGCAGCCCCTTCTCCGAGAGTGCCACAGGGCAGAAAACCCCAACCAGGAATGGTGTGTTAACGCCCAACTGCTTGTGACCAGCTGTATTCATTTACAGCCCAGTTTCTACCTGACCTTGACATGCACACAATCTCCTGGTCTCCCCTGCAGGCAATCTTCCAAGCTCAGAACAATCACAGAGCCCCTCCTTGTGTTTCCCTGGCTGGATCCTGTTGATGCTCCTTGGGGACCCATGTCTTTAAAGGCATTCATCACATGCACCAACATCTTACTGGGCCCCAACTAAAACCCAAGTCTTCCACAGTCTTCTCTCTCAGTTTCACTACTTCCTACTCTGCTCTCTGCTCTTGACTGACATACTGTTTTAGAGTTATTTAGGGTTTTGTTTCTTCCCACTAACTCTCAAAGTCATTCCAGGGAATGAAAAATGTGATTTTTCCATTTGGAAAACTCTACAAGGAGGAAGGATATACCCATATTTCACCTTATTAAAAAAGCAGTTTCAATATACCTAAGTTCATTCATAACAGCTAAAATGGAATTCACTGCTAAAATTCACTACTACAGGTTTTTCAAATTTCCATTCTAAATACTTCAATATTTGCAAATGAAAGGTTTTTTTTACAAAAAAGTCCAGCCCATACCTAAAGCATTAGACTTAAAGCAGAAGGTGGTGGAAGGATCTGTAAAAACATCTGTAAAATTTCTAAAAAAAAATCTTCCTTTCCCAGAAGATATATACTTCATATGGGTATCTGAAGCAAAGCCTGAAACTCCAATATGCCTAACTTCCAGCACGCAGAAGCAGGACTGTCCACATATGTTAGGGGTTAGGTCACAGAAGCTGGACAAATACAAATATAGAAGGAAGCACAGGAATTGAACCACATAAACATGGTAACACCAAAGGCTGGTTTCTCCAACAGAAACAAGGCAGAAATGTTTCTCTCCTAGACCTCTCTCCACAGCTGAGCTCCTAAGGAAGGGAGAGACAGATCCACAGAAAATTTTCAAATTCAGGGCAGGAAATGACCTAGGCAGCAAAACAACATACTTACATAAAATTTGCACAGATTTACTTTGTAAATCTATACACAGAAAACAAAATCAGAATGTATAGGTGAAAAAAAATCCATTAATAGATGTGGACTAAATTTATGTTAATTTTTTTCTGCTTTGTATGAAAACAGTACTGTTCCATATTTTCATAAGAAAACAGCTGTGAAAAATGTGTTGTGAAGCCTATTTGTAACAATCTGAAAAATTCACTACATACAAGTACTCATACCCTGTGTTCTCAAAAACCTTTTGTGGATTTAGAAAGCATCCAGTCAGGAAACAAATGGAAAACCACATTTCTCAAAACTGAATACCAAGCTGAGTATCATAGCACAGGTAGCTGCTATTTAAATCAAGAGGTGTCAAAATTCATGGGCTGAACCACGTTCATAGGGAATCACAAATAATCCACAAATCACACACTAGTGCACGGTCAGGGACTGCTGACAAACAGGAGGAAAGATCTTTTTAATTCAAATCACTGGCCATGCTGGCACAGCTGTATTCAACACAGACAGAAAACTTGTGATCAATCTCAAAGACTTAAAATATACCTAACTGAAGGAGGAGACAGCAAAATCTGCAAACACAGCAGCACATACTGATCCAGAGCTCTAAGTCCTGCAGTCTTCACATTCCTCTGCTGTCAGCACATCTGACTGGTGGAACCCTCATGTTTACACCCCCTGGTTCACAGAAGAACCTTCATCCTGAAGGTCCAGTCCCATGCACACCAGTGGCCTGTGGAAACTGACACTGCAAAAACCACTTCAGCCCCTTCTTCTCTCAGGACCCATCATTCTTTGTGATGGCTGATGTATACATGGAGCCAAGAAATAAACAACCGAGAAACCACATTATTTTTTTAAGGTGCATTGAATTTAACCCTGATCTGTTCCCCACTAGGCTTCCCTGCCAGGCCACACGAATTGGAGTGAGCAGGAGTGCAAGGTCACGAGAAGAAAGGAAGGACTGATGTATTAGCAGCAGCACCAGTTTGGATCAGCTTGTAATGGTTGTGAAACTACAACCTCGGCACATAATACCAAGCCATTGAAATGGGTTTAACCCAGGGTTGCTGTGGCCCTGTCCTTCTTATAGCCCAGGCAATCCAGGCCACTCCTTGTGCTAGCATAGTCTTCCCACAGAACCCCCCCGTGAGTCCTTTCAAAACAATAATCTGGCAGAAAAATTATCCTGAAAGGAAGAAAGTATATTTTCATTTTAGTTTAAGCAGTTGTTATTCTATAGCTACCCCTTTCTCCTGTTCTGAGAACACAAATTATCTATTTTGAGAGCTTCATTTTGAGAGCTTGATTTCATCCCTGTGCCTGATAGCAGGAGCACTCTGTGCTCACTGCTGTAACAGAAGTAGGTGAGAGAGGGCATCTAGAAAGCATGGTCTGATGGCTCCCCAAAATAAAGGATACCTTTTACTTTAATCACATTGCACCTCTGTTCAATGGGAGCAATGATAGACCATGCTCCTCACAAAGAGGATAGTACAAAAATACCACAATGAATGTCCATGGAGCAGTTGGCCTCAGCTCTTGTGAAGTCTGTTAAGAAAACCTTGTGAAAGAATTCTGTCTTCTGAAGAATATTTCAGAAGCATGTGGCAGACAGGATCTACTTGCTGAACAGCAGAGAAGAAATGCTGTGAGCAGAAATTCAACACAGTTCCTCCTGTGCACTGATGTGTGACAAAGAATAGTGTGTGATATCATTGGAGATTTTATCTCAGTGCTTATGCAAACAGAGGCCGAATTAAGGTTGCAGAGGCAGCCTAATTCTCACATTTCTTAGCTCCAGAGGGCTTAGTACCGCCATCTAACACTCTTTCCAAGCTGGGTGCAAATCCCTCGTGTGCGCTTCAGCCCAGGGCTGACAGACAGCTAACACCTTCCTGCTGCTTCAGCATCTCCGGATCACCCACGTAGGAGTCGCGAGGTCCGAAGATGACATAGAGGAAGGCCTTGGCCGGAGTTGCAGGACCCTGCTGCTGCTGCTGCCGCATTCCCGGCCGCCGGCAGTGTGAGGCTGAGCCGCTAGATGGGGTGCGCCCGGCTCGGCTCCCCCTCCCCGGAGAGACGCGTTTCCATCATCCTCTGCCTTCAGGTTTTGCAGCCAACCAAAAAACAAAAGAGGTGAAACGCAGCACAGAAAAAGGCATAGCCAGCTTCCTCCCAAGCAGTTAACTTCTGCTTGTTCCTCGTGTTCGGCGTGAAAGAAATCAAAGGGAGTACACAGCCCCCGTGGAATGCTCGGTGCATCGATCCTGGCGGGCGCTGAGCCCCCGCCGGCTGCCGCTGCCTGCCATGGGCATGGCAGGTGCTCAGGCTTTGGCACGGCTATCAGTCATACCTGCTTTGCCTCGTCTTGTCTCAGCTCCTCGAACCCAGACTGCGCAAGGATCAGCCAGCGATTCCTCTGGCAGTCCACACACATCTGCTTTTCTACTCCACGAGCCAGTCCCAGTGAAACAGAGCAGGCACAGTTCCCGTCCCCACCAAGACGCCGCCAAATCTCTCTCCCTCTCTCTCTTAATAATGATCTTGAAGCTGGGTAAAAACAACATGCTCGCTTTTAGCAAAGAGCGTGCTTCCTCATTACAGGAGTAAGGAAGAGGAAAGAGGACGTGAGGAAACTGTGACACAAAAAGATAACTATAGAGTTAATAGGGAAAAAATCCTTTATAAAAGTCAGTCCTTTCCAATGGCAAAACAGTTAGTCCCCAACTGAACTGCATAATGGTGGCCAGAATGCAGCTCTCTTCTCATCTTCCTGAAGAAGGATCTTTTGGGGAAGGCAAAAGCATGTCTAGTCCATCCAGGAAGCAGTGAAGGGACTTGTATTTACCTTTATTTCCACTGCTGCTGGATGATGCTTTCTGTCACTCTTCCCCAGCAGCTTACAAGAATTGTCCCTCTGAAGGCACCATCCATCCCAATAACAATACTTATATTAAACCTGTATATAAAATACAACCAAACACTCCTTCCCAACATCCAGCTTCTTTCAGCTTCCCACAAAAATACCGAGATCCCCTCCACAGTACCCTCTCATGACCTGGCCCGACCTTGTAAGCTCCTACAGACTCCTTCTCCATGGCCAAGAGTAGGAGAGCAAAAAGCCAGGATGACTTTGAAGTCAGTCTTTTCCTTGTATGATATGAATGGGGAAACTCCTCCTGCTCAGCAGAGGAAGACTACCTGAGAGCAGCTGCTGGGGATGCTCCTAACACAGGGCAGCAGTACAGGCAGGGGTAAGCACCCCCTCCATTCTCCTCTTTACCCCAGCAATGGAACAACTCGAATTTTGCAGTCTGTCACAGACAATACTGCACAGTCTGACTTCCCTCAAAAATCACCTTGAAAGAGCCACGTGAAGGGGTACACCCCAAGTGGCAGCACAGCACTTGGATTTGGCAGGACTGCACTTGAATTGTGAACTGGGAGAGGAGCACAGGCAGACACATGTGTGCCTGCCCAACAGTGTGTCCTGTCACATACCCTGCAGGTGAAAATTCAATTTAACTTTCATTCCCAATGAATTTGGACTTTCACAAAGAGAAGCAGTTGCAGAAAATGTTTCAGAAAAAGAAACACAAAGGAAATAAAATAAGAAAGTGCATTTGACCTGTTGTTTTTTTTTAATTCATTGCAAAAATGCTGATAAAATGTGCAGTGCATCACTCTAGGACATTAATACAGACTGATCCTGCCTAAGGAGTTTGCAGTCTTTATATAAATTAATAGACAGAATATAATCCCAAGTGCAGTGCATTTGATAATATATATTAATATGGAGACTGCTGATCCACATCTGGCTAAAATAAATGTGTTTTTACACAAATTAGGTTACCACCGATACAGACAGTTTTGGCTCACGCTGCAGAGCACGAACAGATGATCAACAGTCTGGCTTTGGTGTAGCACTATGCTTGAGGAAGTCACCACTTATCAGCTGGGCTGTGGTAATTGCTCCTAGCCTTTTACAATTAGAAGAAGCCACTAGCTTAAACTACCTTAAGCACTGATTACATTTTTTAAATGAGCACATTTTACCTTACATTTGTAACCACTTAGGAACAGGAGCACTAGCAGGCATTGTGGCTCAACTACTGGGTGCTACCTTGGGGAAAAGCAAATCAGCTGGATCTCTTGCAATACTTTGGCCACAACAGAATTAGGAAAATAAACTCAATAAACTTCCACAGGGCACAAACAAACAAGAATAGCAACCACCTGCAAAATGAGCTGATGAAAGCAACCTAATCTTTACACCAGTGTATCCTACTTACACAGTACTAAAACTCTGAAATCTTGCACTGACTGTACATACCCCAAGAAGCAGTATGGAATATTTATTGCAGCAATAACTTCATTAAAATTCTGCAGAGTCCTTAAAGTCAAACTTTAGCCATTAAGTCTACGAAGACAGCTCCATATGATCGGCTGTATGGAAGCTTTCAAATGGTAAGTCTTCTGATTTATTTTGTTTTCCGATAAGTGCTTTTTGGTGTTCTGCAGTATGTGGAACATCTGAACAACTGCAAAAACCTGTTTAGGACACTTTCTGAGATCCATTCCACTGGATCTTTGCAAATAAATTCACTCTTATTGAAGCACCAGGGTGAATAAACATAGTTTTGACAAAAAGGAATGCTAAGCAAGTTTACAAAATTTTTATCTTCGAATCGTATTACCTTGAAGCCTTAGTTATTTATTCTCTGCTTTACAGTACAAGGGCCAATAACGCAAAACATTTTCAAAAATTACAAGCCAGACCACTATATCCAAGACACTACATATGCTTGATGTCCCTTCAATTTACTTTCCTCAATTTACTTTCAATTGACTTTTTATTTTCAACCATAAGATCAAAACCTCCCATTTGAAAACAATCAGTTGAATCACACAGCTTTGTCTTAATACACTAAATGTGCAAGATCAGAGATAAAGTTGTAGGCAACACAGCTAATGTAACTCTGCAGTAAGTTCCCTGGAGTAATCAGAATTGGGTACTCAGTTACGCTTTATTTGGGCACATGACAAAGGGCAGCATTATTGTTGTGCTCCGAGGGGACAGTCCCAGGGTAGAACTGTGAGTACTGAAATTGTTATGGTGTGGCAGAGTGATAACTGAACTAACCTCATGTTACTGACCTGGCCCCAAGTGGTGTGCTCTCAAGTTCTCCTTTGTTTTAATGTTCCCAGTTGGTAAAGGGCATGAGTTCAGTAGGTACTGTATCCACCAGTGGCAGGAAAAAATGCATTAAAGAGGCATATAATAAATGATCCAAAATGGGTAAATTGAGTATTTCTTCCCAGTTTTTAGTATCTGTGGGTTGCTCTACTGGAAAACCACAAGTCATTTATAAGTAGAACAGACATTATATTCTTAATACATTTCACCCACAGATGTCACAGAGTGATAGGAATTTGGTCCACACCATTCTCCTTGCTTACCACTAATAGCCCAGACTCTCTTTTGCTTGTATGGGTTTTCTTTTTCCTGCTACACTTGCCTGACACTTTTGCACCAGCCTCTGGAGGCCACCCAAGAAGGATTCCAGCTGTGGACTCATGAGCAGCTCTGGTGTCTGCCCTCATTGTCCAACCCAACCAACCAAAACCAGTCACTCCTGAGCCCCAGCTGCGCCCTCTGTAGGGCCCCTGACACCCAAAACTGGTGTGTAATCATTCATTTCCCACTTTGGTGTTACTTTTGCAGCCTTGCTTTTGTGAAAAGAAAGAGATTTCCCATCCCTGACTTTGCACCCCTGGGCCACTCCAGCAGCACCCTGCAAAATCTCTGAGCCTCAGGGGAAACACAGAGCCCTCAAGAATATTTTCTGCATACTGCTGAAAGGTAATTAGGGACTTCAGAAGAAGAGGTAAAAAACATGGTATCAAGATGTAGCTTCATTCCCACTGAACAGCACTGCTTTGTGCCATGTAAAGCCAGAACACTTTTCTCTCTGTTATTTTCTCTAATGACAATGAATTATTTTCCAATACTGAAAGTCTGAAATGAAAGCCCTGAAGTGACTGCAACTTCAGGTGGGCACCAATGCTTTACCTGGGGGGGAACCCCTCTGCATGGCAGCCTTGCCTCTCTGAGGAAAAGCCAGGCTGCTAAAATAAAGCTGCTGGAGTGAAGCCAAATCATGGCTTCAGGAAAACGGATGCTATGTCAGGGCTTTATTGATGTTGTAAATCTTTGCAGTTAAGAAAAATCAAATTTCTGAGTGCTGAAGTGATCATTTCTTGGAGCAGTGCTAGAGACAGCATGGGAGCTGACAGAAGGACAGTGGCTCCAATCTCACTGGGTGAAATATGTCCCAGTGCAGAAAGCCCCTAAAACATCCTGCACATTAACAGGACTTAAGCTGGAGGCTTGAGTATTGGATAAATCCTTACATGGGACATCTCTGCCCTGAATATGTCTCTCTTTCCTGGAGCTGAAGTTAATAGGAGCTGGTAAATGCCCAGCTGATTCCAGCAGTCGTGATTCTGCTGAATAAAACAAAGTTTAAACGAGCTTCTGCAGACATTAGTGGTAATGCAGCTGGGAGACAAGGGCTGCACGGGGACTAGCCAAAGGGCTGGGATTTGGACACCACAGATCATCCAGCTCTGTGCTACTGGCTGCCACGGTACTTAAAATAATTGCAGTCCTCTGGAGAGAGTATATAGATAAACTCTGTCCTATGTTAATGCACCATCATATAGAGTTGTTTACAGGCAGTACTTAGTAAAGTACTTAAGCATGTATTTAAACAGGCTGCTGAACATCAATATGATTAATACTTTGCTGAATTAGAGATATAATATGAATGCATTTTTCTGCTGTTGCAGTTTTTCATTATATACATTTATAAACTGGACATAAGGATTTTCTTTCAGTTTTGCATCCAGCAAATGAGTTAATTTGGGAGTCAAATTCTGCCTTAGTTATGCCTGCACAACGCCTTTCATATGTATGAGGGCAGAAGACTTCTTTTTAATTGGACTTATTTTTTGTTAGTCTATAATCAAGAAAAAACAAAAACAACAAATCTGGTTCTTTCTTTTTGATTCTGCAGCTCTTTGATATTCTTTTCATGTTACTTCAATCAGAAAATACCTTTTACATATGGTGTGTATGTTGGTTAAAGCCGTGTGCACACAGCAGCTGCAATTCTTGACCACCAAGCAAGCAGCTGCTGTTGAGTACAGACTGGAGCCACACACTTTGTTATTCTGCATGTAAAACTGTGGGGGGAAGGAGGAGAAGAGAAGAAACATGGCTCTTACATCACTCATCATGGTAATTCTATTTAAATATATTTTAATGATTTCTAACAACATAATTTGCCAAGCCTCCCCACCTCAAAGTGATGCAAGCACATCTCTCAATTTTTCCTCTGCTGCTTAGCCTAGAGGGAACATTTACCATCTTCTAGTAAGTTTTGGAGTCAAACCTTTTTTTCAATCCATATATATATATATTTAAATAAGCACAACTCAAAGCATTGGCCTACTCATATACATTAATGTCGTCACTGCAGAACCATCACTTGTATTTACTTGTAGTTTCTGCTCACAAAGAAACAAGCTTGATTTAATCATTTTAGCCACAGTCATCTCAAGAGTTTAAGACTTCCCCCCCCCCAAATTAAAGCTAAATTGTGTGCATTAAATACATTATCTACTTGTAATAAAATGGGAATATTTAAAATGATTCAGTCACAGATAATTTGTTGCTGCAAACGACAGGCTCGCATCAGCCACTGGCCGCTCTGAGTGTTTGCTGAGCCCAGGGAATGCTTGGGTAGGCTTACCCACTCCATGGAAAACAGGTGTTTGCACTGTGGGAAAGAGTCCTATTCCCTTTTGTGGTCTTAGGGATCCCGAGTGGGATCTCTCATGCCAAACAGCCGGGGTGCTGGGCTTGCTCACCCACCTGAACCCTCACATGCAGGTTAATCCAGGGTACTGCAGCAGGAAACCAGCCACTATTCCATGCCAAAAACACAGCCCCGTTTCTTCCACACTCAGCCCCCAAGAAGCCATCAGAGTAGTTCTCCAGAACAGCTCTGGAGGGGCTCAAAGGCACCCCTTTATTGCAGCCTGGGGGTGATCTATCCACAAGCAGAGGCAGCACAGCTGCCAGGCAAGGAAGGGCAGCTCATACTACAGCTGCTTTTGTTGCTCCGGCCTGGCAAATACCAGAAGAGACCACTTGTCTAGACTGATGGGAAGGCATATGTTAAAGCAATTAATTAATTAGCCCTAAAAGATTGAGGCCAGGCCAGGATTTGTCCCTTTCTCAGTGCTCAGTCTGATTGTAAGCAACGGGACTTCCACCATTTCCCATGGGAGATTATTCCACAACCTAATAGATCTCAATGTCAAGAAGTTTTTTCCTGATATTCAGCCATAATTCATATCCATGAATTATGAGCTACTGTCGACATCACATCCATTGAGGCATTCCTAGAGCCTGCTTCATTTAAAATTATATGCTCTAGTTATGCAGGGTTTCTGTGTACTAGGGCAAAATGCTTTTTCTGCAGGTTAATTCATTACTATTCAATTTATTAACACTTTTTTTCTCAGTGTGAACAGTCATTCTGCAGTTGCATATCCTGTAAAGTAGCACAATCCCCATTTGGGAGTAGAATCACAATATATAAATATGACAAAACAACATACCAAAACCCATCCCTGTAAAGACATATTAGTCTGTTCCTGCAGATACTCCAGCATTCAGTTAAATCAAAGCAGTAGCTCATACAACACCTGGTATGAGACAGAAAGCTTAGAAAAAACCCTTCTCAAGTATGTAATAAATTTTATTTCTGTCTTAAAGAGAGGGAAGGTGGGGGAGTAGTAGGGAAGGGGAAAGAGATGGGGAAGGGAAGAGAGAAGGGAACTTAAGCTATGAGAAAATATAGGAAAATTGAAAAGAGAATAATTTCCTATAAACAATGAGCCTCTACAAACAGTAAGAACATACAACAGCAAATAAAGTCGAGGATGCAAAATGTCCACTTCTTGTCACTAAAGGACTTAGAAAAATGGAAAAAGTAAAGGCAGGCTTCAGAAATCTGTATTGCAAATAACCGTGTATGAAACACTTCTGAGCAGGAAACTCTTTTAAGAAAATTTGAGTGGAGAAAATTTATAAAATGTAACAATTTCTCAAAGAAATCGGAGGATTTTAATGACAGTTTTTTATTACTACATTTTACTCAGCTAGCAGTGTTCTGCCATCCTGTTCGCAACCCATTTTACATAAATGCCACATTAGCCACCGGAAAAGGGAATGCTTTCCAAAGTAAGAAACTAGAAACACACCTGAGTTCATTTTCATCTCCATACATGCCCAGCTCCCATTAATGCTACATAAATCCCAGAGCAAATAGCTAAGAATAAATACACAGATTTTACCTGGAATCATCTGAAAATCTGAAAGCAATGTTTACAAGGAGCAGGGAATTTGCACAGTGACATATCATTTTGTGTTAAAGTTATTCCAGATAGTTGATTTTTTTGGAGACAGTGAGTATTGAGTGACCTACACAAACAGGTCTGGTGAGAACATTTTTGTGATGTAGAAATTACGTGACTTTATTGAAATCTGTATCTAGTCAGGTGCTTTGGACAGAAGATAGGCCAACACAGCTCCCAGTTCCTACTGGGCCAGGTGTGTGTACACAGCAGACAGACAATGCCCATAGGCTGAGATGGACCCAAAATGTTGCAGAGCCTCTAGAGTGGCATTAAGTCCACATATCTACATTCTGCTGATCACCTGGTGAAGTCATAGCAACTTGTCATTTGTAGCTAGGCAGTTTCTGGTTTGCAGTTAGCCTTGCAAAGCCTGACAAAACTTTCTTTGTTGGAGCTCTGAAATACCTCTTGGGACATCCATGAAGAATTCACAAGCTAAAAAAATTGTGCTCTAACTGCAACCCTCTTCCACAAGAGATGCTGAGAAGAGAAGGGACATTCTGATGTGACCATGGTTTAGCCAAAACATTTGAAATTTTTTTTTTCTCATTTTGCTTTGTAACGAAGCAGTAGAATTGCAAAATGGAACTGTAATCTCCAAGCCATCTGTAAAGATATGTAACTCAAGTTGAAAGATGACTTGAAAAAAGGTAAGCTCCTGTGATCCAGGAGGAAGGCTTTGAGTCAAATGTTCTGATGCCCTTGCAAGGATGTAGCAAGGAGTGGCATCTCCAGGAGCCAGCATCTTTCTTTGTATGATGTCCCCACAGCAGCCTGCCATCAGCATCTGCTGTAAAAATGGTACCGATCCTGGGGTGACTCATGTCTTACACCTTCTACCTTCTTACTCAGCTCTCCACTGCCTCAGTAACCCTGCCTGAGGAAGGGGCACTCCTTAGTGTTTTGGAAAGGGGTTGTGCCCTGTTCTCTCACCCCACTCAGGTTTTCCACCATGAAGGGTCCTGGCTGAGCACAGGCAGTGAACAGGACATTCAGGTAACACTTCTGGACCCTCCCTGGAAGTAACTGTTTGCCAATGGCATTTTTGAGGATGAAGATGAGTAGATAGATTCAGGCAGCTTTGTATATACTAGAGGAAATGAACATCCTGGTTTCCACAGAGCTGAGCATCCACAAGTTCTTAAGAAAAGACAGAGAGTAGCCAAGAGAAGCTGAAAGACTGCTGAGAGCTTTAGCACAAACAGATTGAATGCAGTGAAAAGAGTTGTTTCAAAGACACACCACAGCAAGATGTGTAGGGACTGGGAACACAGGAATAGAAAGCTATCCACAATTCACAACACATCACATTTACAAGTAAGACACAGGGAATAGAAGAAACAATCAAATAACACTTGTGTAAATGGAGAAGCTGACAACATTGTAATCAAAACCAAAAATGTGCACAAAGAGGGCTGACATTTCTTGAAAGTTATCTCAAATGGCAGTGGAGAAGAAAATAATATTTAACATATAAATAAAGCAATCATTGTGAGGACCTGCTATGTTTTACTCATTCTCAGACTTCTGTCCTGCTCTTAGACACGCAGGCATGCACCATTAATGGCACTTGCACAGTTGAGCTCCCACGCATCATCCTCAGAATGGGAGTTGTGGTTAACCTCTGCTATGTCACATGTAAAAAAAAATACTCTTCACTGTATTTCTGTTTCTCACTTCTATATTCTTACTTCCCTGTAGGTGTAAAACATGTGCCTTATTGGCAGTGTGTATGCCCACCTTGAATTAATCTCCTAAATCCAGGCTTAAAGCTGAATAGTCACACCAATCAGCCAAGTTTTCTAGTTTTCTGTGTGCAAATCTTTCTTCCTTTGTGACTGTATTTTCCTGCTTCTGAACCTTTTAAAAGGGTCTAAGGATGAAAAATACAGATGGAATTTATGTTTAAAATTAACTTTTCAGAGCAACCCATATGTTTCTTTAAGGAAGATACAGAGAAGCACGTGCATACGTGTACATGTACAACTTCTACATACATCTACCACATTTATTAAACCTGTCTAGTGGGTAATATAACAACTACTGGCTTAGCAATATGCTAATGCTTGCTCAAGCTTTTCAATGTGGTGCTGAAACCATCCTTGACACAGCACTGAAGCAGAAGCTGCAGCATCCCCAACTGCTGGATAAATGGAGTAAGAGAGATGAAATTTATCAGGGCTGCCAAGAAGTGCTCATCAAGACACATTTTTTGACTAACATAAGTGTGCAATATTCTCACAAGTGCTAAAAAAAAAAAAAAAAAAGGAGGCAGAGGAAGAAATTAGAAGAAGCATTCAAGCATTTATCAAGACAACCTGTCCATCTGATTTCATACATTTTTTGTAAACATCACTTCTTTTATTCAGTTACCAATTGTTTTGGGGTAAATTGGAGGAGGAAACCTTTGCTTCTAATACAATAACATTCCTCAAAAAAGTAAAAGCTTTACAGTGGATGAATTTATTTACTTGAAAGACACCACATTTCCAAAGGCACAATGTGTGCTAGGCATCTAGTAGTAGTCCAGCTGACACTTAAGCCTCTGAAATTTCTTCCAAGAACCTCTGATGTGAGCTATAATCATACTGTTTGTTTTATAAGTAGCCAACCTGGAGAACAGAAAACTAGATAAAACACTCCAACACATGAAGGATTGAGACGTTCTCAGAGACTCCAAAGACATTTCAGAAAAAGAGGAACATGAGTTTTGTTTTTAATTTCCTCAGGAAAGACTAAGTATCATTCAGTATAGGAAAGGCTGATACAACTGAGCACCATAGAACTGCCAAAGAAAACATAGGAGAAAGAAATATAACCTATTCCAGCAGAAACAATGCAGGCTGGGGACTGGAGTGACCCAGGTTCTCTGACACTGACTGAAGAAAACCATTCTATCTTCCTTTTACTTGACTTCTCTTTGGATAAAGTACATAAATAATGATGCTCAAAAGGTTTCGAGGACCATCAGTATGCCCAAATGCTGGCTGACATGCAAAAATGTTGTTACCGAAGATGGAGGACTGCTGCACTGTCACAGAACATATTCAAGGGAAATTTAAAAAGTCAAAATGACAGAAATAACATACGTTGTATTCAGACCAGACTACCTGCAGGGGACTGCTTAATATGGAAATGAAAGCACAGCCAATCTGGGGAAAGAAAGAAAAGGTGGATTGCCTTTATCAGAGCATCAAGGATGGAAAGGTTTCTGGCTGTTCATTATGGTCAGGGAATCAGGTGAAGATGACAACTCTCTAACACTGTGTGATTGCTGCTGGCAGGAAGGAGACGGATTGGGAAGGAAATCAAAGTGCCTGCTTCTTGTTTGTCTTTACACATTGACCAAACACAGCTGACTTAGATATACCTAGCAAAGGGCAGGAAGGCCAAGATAAACAGAAGACTAAGGGATAACTAGGAGAAGAAGAAACCTGAAAAGAGATGCTGGTCATCCTGACTAAACTCCCCAGTCTGGAAACTTTCTAGACATTTCCCTGTCTTTCCCAAAAAAATATGAGACAGTTCTCATTGGACAGAGATGCTGGCTTTTACGCTGGATTAAAACTCAACCCTAGTGCAATCCCTAAGGACAAATGCATTATGGCCCATACATATATTTACCATTATTGTGACATTCACTGAACTCTCTTTGTAGTTCACCCAGATGATGTGGTGAACTAGGGAGGTTAAGCAATGTTACAATTAATATCATATTGAGAAACAAAGTACTGATATGAAAACGGTATCTGCTGCAGCTGCAGCTTCACATGGATGGATCATGCCATGTAAGAGTTCAGTAATGCTTCCAACATTTTACCTTTTGTGCTTCAGAGAAAAAGGAATTTTAGACTGAAGCAAGGAATCGCTGTATATCTAGAAACCTGTAAGACACAATTTCTCTTCTAGTCATCACTTCTAATCAGACAGATGGATAAATTGCTATAGAAAAAAACACCAAAAACCTCACCTAAAACAATGACTGCATCATTTTTATTTATTTCTTGCATTCTCTGTTCACATAGCAAGAAATTTAATTCCAGTTAGATCATTCTCTTGTGATACTTTTTTCTTTCATTTAATATATTTTTAAATGCTTAGAAGCATTATGACAGAAAAGCATGTATTTTTTTGCCCTGGTTTATACCCATCATCCTTACCATTACAACAAGACAAAAGCATTAAAGTAAAATTAATCATGTCAAAAGATTTTAGCAAAAAACAAGGGAGACCATGCATAAAGCATTGCTTTGTCTAGTGTGAAGTCACGCTCTGATTAAAAACATATAATGAAAGTGAAAGTAATACATCATTGCCTTAGCAGTTGGGTTTTTGGGAAAGCTATGCAATTCCGAACACAAAAAATCTTTATAGACTCTGGATTTTGCAATTATTACAGAATAATTCTAACAAAACACTGTTTCACTTCCTTAAAGTTTAATTAATCTTAAATGTTGCAGTTAAAACAAACAAACAACGAAAGGCATTCTAGAATTAAACACGGACTCCTGGCAGGACCACAACTGATAATTAAAACCCAAGCAGCAGTGGCTGGTTCTGAGCAGTGAGGCACGAGGTGGTGACACAGAGACCCTCTCCCACTGCCCCACATCCAGTAAGTAGTTATGAAGACTACAAAATATCATGCAATCATGAAAACCCATTAACAGAGAAGCACTTTTGCTGTTTACTGAGGACTGCCACACACCCACCAGCTGTCCCATTTCTGTCACTGGGCAATGGCAGCCTGTTGCTCCTACGTGACCTATGTAGTACCCAGTTAAAAAGTGAACTGGTGTTTGTGCACACATAGGCAAGCCTGAAAAGAAACCATACAGTGAAGATATTTGCTCTACCTTGCCATAAAGCCTATAAAAGCCTCGACTTTGCTCAGACACTAGTGAGAAGTGTTTCAAATTAAACACCAATATGGGCATTATGCTGTACATATTATTGTTTATAATCTCAGATTAGGATTGTGCCCATATCAAGCAAAATTAGGTGGCAAAAAACGTTTGCAGAATGCCACTTACTTACTCCTTTTTTTCCTCTTTATTCTGCCTCTATGTTGTCAACACATAAACAATAACTCTCTGAGAAATACCAGATAGGAAAAATACACAGTAATACTAGACTGTGAAAAATCTACCGATCCCCTGAGCCATAGCATTCTTGCCTATAGATGATGACATTAAAAAATTGGAAATGGGTGCATGCTTCCCCTCCTCTCCTGGGTCTATGAACAAGGCAAGTTGTTTTCCTGATACCTTTAGAATTACTCCCATTAGTACTGATGCATTTGGTGCTTTGGCTATCCAGGCAGAGAGAGGTGGGCAGGATCCCCTGCCAATAGATCTAGTCTTGTCTAGGGAACAAAATGAGATTGCTCCTCAGCTGAGCTGTCATACTTGATAGCTCGTGCTGCTCCACCTGCGCCCGTCCTCGCAGCTCCAACTGCAGTGCCATGGAGTCAGTAGTTCCTGATGGTTGATCTTCTCCTGTTCCTTATGCATCACACAAGGCAGGACACAGAGCCCTAAGCAACTGAGTGCTGAGAAGTGAGCCACTCTCGTGCTGAGAAGGAAAAAGGAAACAGGCAAGCAGCTCCTTCTCAAACGGGTCTGTGAGCCCTGAGAGTAACTGCTGGGGCTCCTCTTCAGGGGAGAGTGACAAGAGGAAATTCAGGCTCCTCTCATCCCCCTCCTCCTCAAAGGCCCGCCACTGCACCCAGGATTAAGTGTTTGCTCTTTTACCACCATCCCTATCCCCAAATGCCACTGACACAGAGAGCAGAAAACGAGGAATGTAAATGGGTTTGGAGGAAGGGAGGGGAAATTTCTGTGCACACTTACACCGGATCAATAAGCCTCTAAGTGCAAAATGTGGCATTTTGTTGGTGTGTGGGGGAGCCTATTGGCAGCCAGAAGGTTAAAGAAGAAACTCTGTAACAGGAGGAAATCAAACACACCTAAGGCAATCATAAAATAGAACATCTTGAAATACCAGACTACAAGAACTGAAATTCTTCCCATCACAGAACCTCATGAGCAGGATATTGCTTTTGCTCTGTCCCTATTCACTAAGGAGCAAATTCCTCATTTGCACTGACAAGTTGAGAATGAACTGCAACATCGGGTCTGAAAGCACTTTCTAAATAAGTGAAAAAAACCCAAATAGAAAAAAACAAACTTCTGCCTTTACTGCTGATTGTATATTCTCTGATAAGACAACAATGATTGACAGAGAGGTAAAAGGGTGAAGAAAGAAAACTCCTTCCTAAATTGCAAAACAGTACACGATAAATAAAGATAGAACTATGTCCTTAAATTCACACTCCCCCTAAATGTCATAGTATGTTGATACCACACCATGGCTGTACTGAACTACCACTATGTTTTAAGTTTGTACAGTTTATTGTCTTCCCTGAGACTTTTCAGTCACAGATCTTCAAGTCCCTGCACTCCTATGCCGTAGTTCTTCACTGTTTCATGGAGAAGACAGAAGATCTACTTGGACTTATCTCCCATCCTCTCATATGCTAGGAAAAAAAAGGAGTTACTTGAAACTCTTATTTCAGATGGTTTTGGGTTTTTTTAATAGTTATTGCTACCATTTTGTGAGTAGTAAAATATTTTCTAAGAAATAATGCTTGTTAACGTTTTGTCTTTTTCAGTGTGACAAGACAGGCATTCTACTCTGTGTTCTTCCAACTTTAGCCCAGTCCAAGAGGGCATCCTTTTCTGGCAGGATTTGCAAGAACAGGATACCTCATGTCAAGAGAGGGCTGTGTATTTGACAGCTGTTGTCTCAGCCAGTCAGATCCTGGGACCTTCAGGACCTTCAGGACCTCCAATGCTGAGCAGCAAGCACTTGAACCCGAGCTGGCCAGGAGTGTGACAGACACCTTGTTTTTAACCACAGCATAGAATGGTACCATAATGGGAAGAGAACTTTTCTTCCCTATTTCTAAAGGTAACACAGAAAAGACTGAATTCTCCACATAAAACTGTCCTGAAACATCTCTCAACACCACCATAGACAGCTGGTGTTACTCCAACACTAGAGATGGACATTTAACCAGAGCATTAAGGTATCCTGCCTCTGGGTAGCTTCCCACAGTCTTGGAGACTGCAACACAATGTAAATAACCAAGAGCTGAGAAAATTCCATTCTTACAAAATCTGATAATCTACAGTTAGTTAAGATTCAGAAAAAAGCTTTTTACTTCAATTCAGTTGAGAGTTCAGATCTTGAAGCAAGAGATCCATTCCCCCTGCCTCTCCTGTTGAGCCACTGGATTAGACACAGCAAATGAAAAAAACAAACAACCTAGACAATTCTGCCTCAGGCAGTATCATTGATTTTTCACTGACTTACCATCTTCAGAATTTTTTTAGAAGTAGTGTAGAGAGGTGTGTAACTCATTATTCAGAAAAATGTGAAGCATAATATATTCCCTAGCACAGATGCTGTAAATTTTTATAATGTACACTGCATGTAACCTTTTGTAATTGTCATTCTTACACAATACCCTCAACTATTAGTCCAGGTCATCTACACCTAAACAGTCTTCATGTGGCACCAGTTTGTGAAAGGCTCCATGAGAAAAAATCAGTCTGCAAGGGAATTTATTCAAGTCCTGCATCATAACAATTTAAAAATTTTTTTCATCCTAACCTGTGCATGTAATATTAATGTGGATGTATGCCATCGTATGGCTTTGAATAAGGGAGAAGAATAAAATTCTGTAAAGTGTATTTTACCAGGAAGAAAAAAAAAAAGCAGGTCTAATAGGAAATCCAGGTTTTACCAGTTGTCCAGTTTTAGAAGTATGGTTTTGATTTATGGATCAAAATTGCTCATTTATTATTTTATCTATACTGCTTTGGGCAATTTTGACAGTTAAAATTTAGTTTTATTGACCAATGCAGCCAGTTTAGCCACAAGGGGACTAATGCACACACAGCCTGCTGCACTCAAGAAGCTATGATTTGATTCCATGACCAAGTCAGACTGGGAATCACAACCAACATAACAATAAGTTCCAAATCTCAATGCTAGAGGCAAAATACTTACTCTAAAACCAATCCACTATTAAAAGAAGGTGGGAAAGAATTTTGAGATAGCAGCTTCCATGCACTGTTTATTGTAGCTGATATATTCCACCAATGCTTCTGTCAGCAATGGACGCAGGGTAGTACAGAGGAAACCTTTCTTTAATGATTGTGGACAACAGATAAAGCTGGAAGAAGGAAATGAAAATGCAAAAGAGAATCAAAGGTGTGCTCTAGTACTATGGCTTACCAGGGATCTCACTCTTGAGAAAAATGTCTTGAGAAAACTGCCTTTTTTTTTTCCTAAACCAGATATTATTCATATATACATAAATATGCATGGGTTCATGTTGCAGCTTGAAAGACTTACAAGTTTTCTTAAAAAAAAAACTTACTGGAATGATTTTAAGCCAATGTTAATTTAGGCCTATCCTATTATAAAATTAGCATCTTCTGCAATCTCAATTTATTGCTCCATTGTGAAGCCCCTTGTGATACATAAACAAATCTCTGAAGAGAAACAAATCAATAAAGTGTCTAATTTGATTAACCATGTTTTTAAATTCATCAAGACAACTGTATGAAAATAAACCACTTACTTGTCAGTATTTTCCACGTCTTCTTTTCATCATCATAATACTGAACCAAATTGCTGGGTAGCCGGTCAGGTCCGGGAGGCAATCCTCCAACCAATAACAGCATTTTCTTATTGGAACGAATTCTTCACCCAAAACAAGAGGAAAGATGAACAACCACATTACTGAGGAGTATTTTTAGTGGCAACAAAATCATAACCATCAAAAGAATGTTCACTGCTTGCAGTTTTCTATTTCATTTTTTTGTTTCTTTTCCCAATCATGTCTCAACAATCTCTTGAACCAAGCAGAAAAATGATCAGAAAAGCTGCGTATCTCTCTACTCATGGAATAATAAGCTTCCTTTATGCAATTTGTTAGAGGTTCATTCTAGAACGACCTTTTTCTTATATTATCCCTTTAAATCATCACTCTTTACAGCTGAATACACATGAAATGCTCTGGAGTTGTACTAAGGTTAAGCATTAAAGTTGCATGTCAAAAATCGTATTAGTCAAAATCATTATTATAAGCCATTCTACACTCAAAGAACCTTGAAAAAATTAAGGTTATGCAGAGAGTTTGTGAGCCAACTCTTTAATCACACACTGAACTTCAGATATATAGTTTAGTACAATTAGCAGCACTGGGCTAATGGTTATGGGTTAAATGCTACTTACAAGCACTTTTGTTTGTTCAATTTAGTCCAGACTCTTGCTTTCATTCTCCCCCCCGGCTCCCCCCCTCGTCTTCGCTCTCCCCCTGTGCACCACTGGCTATAGCAACACCAATTGGTAAAAATGAGACTGTGATGTTGTTGTGAGCCTCCCCAGAGTGGAGCCCTGCCAATGCTTGCCACTGATCCAGCGGCATGAACCTGCTCAACTGTGCAAAGTCACTCTAATTCCCTCCCTCTGTTTTTCTACCTTCTCCCCCAGGGGGCAACCACTGAAAGGAGTGACTACCCACCCATCAAGAGCTGGCAATTCGCTGCTATTAACCGTGACCGTGATTCCCAATCTGCCTGGCAGTTCTTAAGAACAGGACTGCAATGTCTCATCTGCAGTAAAAGTGGTTATCTGCACCCTGGCCTCCAATGCCCCACCTGATGAACGTACGATTTCTCTGCAGCATTAAGGGATTTAGCACAATTGTAAGTGAAAACTGGAGGGGAGGCCCAGACCCCCAGATGAGCCCTGATGCTTTAATAGTCACTTTGCATATAATTGAACTTTCACCAGTTATACTTAGCTTGGGTGAGATAACACTGAAATAAAGGTCTAGGCTCAAAATGTTCCTGTTAGGTAGGAAGGTGATGTAGCCTGGAAAACATCCACCCATGTGAATGACTGTGCAGCAGGACCACACATTTGATGGAAAGGACCCTTGTCAAACACCATTTTTCCAGGCATGACAACACCCATGTAGCACTCTGTCTGTCAGTCTGCAGCAAACACCCTGGCCAAGAATGGGAACAGAACACCACAAAACAAAGCCTACCAACAGAGATGCTCATGGGGGGGTCAAAGCACCACCCAGGAGCTCCAGCCTCAGCAGTGCACTCCAGCAGTGGGAGCTTTAGACTGAGGCACTCTCATGGCTTCATTCCAGCTGCTGCCTAGAATGTGTGTTGGTGACCCAATGGCTTACATTTGTAGCAGGACTGCATCTTCTCTCAAGAAGAACGGGCAAAATGAACGTGCTGTAGACATGCACCAACCACAAGGAACATCCTTCAGGAAGGGAACACACAGCTGAGGGCTTGGTTCACACAATGCTCCAGAATAAAATTTTCAAACGGCTGTCCCAAAGATAACTACAGGCTACAGATACATCTAGGACAAGGATGGCCAGGGACATCTGGCATATCACCTTATCTGGTTTTTAAACAGATTTAGGGTTCAGAGAAGGTCATAAATTGACAGTGGATGAAACAAAACCCTCAGAGCAGCAGCAGGAGTTAAACCATGGGGGTAGTGACACTGTCCCATGCTGTCCTAGCCCCTGAGTCTCTCCAAACTTGGTGAGAGCCCCTGCAGTCCCTCAGTCTTTCTGACATGCCAGCCTTTGATGCCTGCACTGCACCTGCTATGTGATGTCAAACGAGGACTGTTACCTGCCCAGCAGACTGTGGCTGTGCAGGATATCAGGAACTGTCTCATGATCACTGTCAGCATGGATTCCATAGTGAGACCAAACTCTGGGGAAAACTTTCTTAAGCCCTGCCAGTGTCTTTTACCATTAGTCTCCCCAGTAAAGTTTTTAATGAGAAAACATTTGATAAAAACTATGAAACATGGGAGTATGATAAACTGGTTTTGGTATGAGTTAGGGATGACTGCACACGTAACAAGTGGCAGAGCAAACCAGAGCCATAAGTCAGATATGCATGGCCATCCCTAACGATACAGAATAAATTGTTTATTCCAACCCTCCTGTGTTGTATGTTATATCACAATCAACTCCCTGTGCATTGTAAAATTCAGAATGCCCTTGCAAGGTTTACTTGATAAAGGAGTTTATTTTGATTTTCATCTTTCATCTGTAAAACTCCCCTCTAACTCCAAAGCACTGTGAAAATCCAATGAATGGCCAAGGCTCAATAGCTAAGGTGAAGAATGAAATGTCAGATATAACTCTGAGTTTCCAGACTTTGGCAGTTGCAACTATCCTTAACATTACTTTTTCAGCTAAACAGCTTGAGAAGCTACTGTTTCTTGAGAAGGAGCAGTGCTGCTCTATTGGTATTCTTAAAAAAATATTGATTTTTTTAATACTATGTGTTTGTTAATATAATGAGTTAGTTCTGCCTGGTTTTGAACTGAAACTGCAACATCTGTTTAAAATGGGAAGTAGCAAGAACAGAGACTTCTAGTAAAAGTTTAGTAAGAACCTAACAGTCATCAGTCTCTACCAAAAGCATGGGGAAATGTCACATGGCAAAGTAGAGATGGGTACTTTTACTCAAAATATCTAATTCATCTGCATTGAAAGCTCTTCCAACAAACCAAGTAAAGATAATACAGTGGCTAAAGACATGCAGGCTTTAAACTGATATGTTTCCTTGGAGTCAAATCTGTTTTGTAAGTTTTAATGTGAAATGATGCAATTTAGGTTTTGAAAAAAAATTTTTCTTTACTATGTCATATTTGTATTTCATTTTACACTAAGCAGTACTGTTGGAATCTTTCAATGCACTCTAAAATATGAAAAGTACGCAAATGACCGCTGCTTATATGAAGAAGAATTTTCTAAATATTAATAAAAATGTAATTCAGTGAAACACTATGATGAAGACAGGATTAAAAAATATATGTAATACATTCAGCACGACAAAGCTTTCTCCTTTCTTGTATTATTATGTATTTGCTATTTGGATAACTCTAGATTACAATGTGGACTATTCATTATATCTGACACACTTTTCTTTTTTCACAGTCCCTATTTTACAGTTTAATTTGCTATTCAGTTATATGTTGTGGTTCACAGTGTCCCCAGCAAGGATTTTATGATCACCTTGTGTTATATTAACAGTAGTGGGTCCTGGTCAGGGAAGGCTAAACCATGGGCAGGCAGGCTGATGTCATGGCAAAAAAGTGGAGATAAATTTATCTACATGTTATCTTGAAAGCATTACTTGGACTTAGATTCCAAAAGTCTAGTTCTCACTGATGAGCATGTATATGTTGTTATTATTCTGCACACACTTTGCAGTTTCTGTTCGGCTAAGATTTTAAAACACTTAATTCACCTTAATTAAGTTCCTGGGTACCTCATGTGGTGTGAAATTTATTTTGTCTACTTAGAAGACTGGAAACCAAAGTATATTTCAAAGTCAACATTTTCAAACTTGTGTAGTTCCCCTCAGGAATTTGAGTACTCACAGAAGTGACTTCATTTTCAGAGTTACCCATCAACATAACTAAATCCTACTCACTTCAAAGGTAGCAGCAGATTCCCATCAGCTCTAAAACTCAGATCGCCAGTCCATGGTCTAAACTAACCATGAATATTCATGGCAAGAGGCTGAGCTCAAGAGAGTTTGTAGAATCACAAGGAATCAGTAGAAAAGGCTGTAAGAAACCTCAACACCCCTGACAACCACTCCTACTCTTTTGCAACCTTATAGCCCCATGTTAATAGAAAACGCATGAATGGGAAATACTCTTCTTGTACATTGTTTTTCTTTATTAACATATCCATCAATCTTGCACTAGTGGATTTTCCTTATCTGGACAATTAGTAGAAGTTCATTCTGCAAAAGCTGGCAAAAACAAGCCTCAACAACAGGCTTGCTCCAGACTCTTCCAGTTTTTAAACAATGCACTAAGGCTCTGCTCTCTGCATAAGGGAATGCAAAGAAAAGGAAAGAATACATCCATGAAGTGGCAATTCTGTTGTTCTTAATGCATCCAGTGTAGTGTTACACATCAGAAAAAGAAATGCATCTTAAGACATACAAGTGATCATGGTCATCAATGAAATAAAAAAGAGTATTCAACTATACTTTTCACTTAACCCAAGGCTATAGTAAACCCTGAAGTCTGTGTCATTAATTATCTTTTCATACAGGCTATCATCTTGGCTTTGTGTATGGAGAGAGCCGGGTAGCTCTTCAGAGCAGAGACTTGACAGATACGATGGCATCCTTGCTCCTGCTTTAGTGCTCACCTTAAACGCAGCAGAGCCAAATTGGTGTCTGCCCACTGAACTCAGGCACAAACAAGACCAGCCATAAGACCAGCCCAGACCCAGCAAGGGCAGGTGAATGAGTGGTGAGTTTTACTTACATCCTCAATCTCATTATATCAAAGGATTTGAGAAACTGGAGTCTGATCGTGATACTGTCAAAATAAGTAGCAAGAATCTCAGGAAAAGGGGCTGTATGAACCTGCTGCAGAAACAAATTATTTCAGAGAGGTTTAAATACCATCCTCTTGGTAATAGAAAAAGATACATACTATCCCAATCAACATTTCAGTTGCAGACCTTTTTTTTGTTAGCACAAAAAACCTAGTTTCATCTTCAGCAACCAGGATGGTTTTAGCCATCCTTTTCTTCTCCAAAGCCATCTGAAGGGGTGCTGCGTTCAACAAAAATGTAGTTGACAATCTAGTTGCAGTCTCCAAAATTGAACAAATGTTGCAAGCATCCATTTGCCCACGAATGTAAAAAACGTTTTGCCATCACGAACATGGGATGTGATCTTCAACAATTACCTTCTCAGCTCCTGGATGGGCATTCCAGTGCAACAAAAGTGTCATATGAAAACTGCTTATTTCAATGGGTTTTGGCTTCCATAGCTGACTGCAAAGATAGCCATGATTAGTAACACATGTTTAATAGAGAGGAAATCTAATTATCCGGGACTTTAACTATGAACTCAGTGAAAGCCATAAGGTACAATGTAAAATTTATTTTGGACAAAGGAATTTTATGAGGTTTTGTTATCACATAAAATGAATTAACAAACACCATAACCTATAGGTGAATAGGCATCCAGAATCTCTTCCTAACCCTGCAGCACTGCTAGGGGAAGGACCTGAATTCTCACAGTCAACAGTCTGCATAATATCTTTCTCCTTATGGATAAAGAACAGAGATTAAGAATATCCTGATTTTGTCAAAACATAAAGCACAATAAACTCTCTTGCAAATTATGACCAATAAATTGTTTAGTTCTTCAGTTCAAAGAACGTTCAAAAAATTTTCTGAGTGTATGGAAGTTGCTTTATTAATGGATTTTTTTGCCTCTTCTAATTTGCACCTATTGCCCTAGGCACACTAGAAAGAACACGAAAAAACTTCCTAGAAATACTAAAAACCTGGAAACCAGTCTCATCATGAAGATTTTAGTTTTTATCTTTTCATTCTCCATGTAGTCATGATTGGCAGAAGGCCTCAAGTACCAGTTTTCCTTGCAGCAGAGCTCACAGTAATGTTCACTGAAGATATGTTCATTTAATACATGTTGCTGACCACTGACAGAATGAAGTTTAGGAAGAAAAACACTAAGCTGAGAATGATTTGCTGCAGACATTGATTGCTGGTTTTCTCCTCTGCATCTACTAGATTTTTTAAAAAATTTTGTCCAACATTTAAAAAAATAAAAGAAGCATAGAAAAGAGTTAATGTTTGCTTTAACAATACTCATTCCTTTTCCTTCTAAAACCAGAAGTCTAAGGGTAAGTGAATGTTTTATCTAGAGGCCAGACTTCAGTGTTACAAAGTTACCTTACAAGTTAAAGGTTCCTTTATTTCTAATGTCGTCAGGCAATTTTCCATCTCCTGTATTAAAATAACTTAGAATCTGTTTGAAGCTCTGAAACCCCCATTTTTCTTTATGAAGCCAATCCCACTACAATTGATCTCTAAGTCAATATTTAAGAGTTAGCTTCCAGTTTTTAGCTGGAAGATTTTTTTTTTAGCTCAATGTCCCTTCCTTTTTGGTGTAAAAGCCTCTGATGTAATAGTTAGCTTATTCTGGAAGAGTGACACCTATCCAGTGCTTCTTTGGGAAGTACACAGAGGAGTGTCCTTCTCATCTTTGCCTCCTCGCACTAACAGGTCTGAAGGCTAAAGATATCTTTACTAGCCACACACTGAGTATCTGGAGCATTGTAAGGGAGGAGAATTCAAAGGAATGTCACTAGCAAAGCAAATTGGTGAATGAGACACACAATCTCCCATGCCACAAAAATTCTTGATAAAACTACTCAAACAATAGATTTTCCTCACTGATGGAAGTTGTAAAAAAACCTTTAAGTAATTCCCTTTATCCAGAATATAAAAAAAAAAAAGAAAAAAAAAAAGAAAAAAAAAATCAAAGCTAAGTGCTTTTGCAAATTACTTTCCCTTCCTCACCTCATTTTGTTTGGCCTTTTTGGGGTTTGGTATGTTGTCAGGTTCCTTATTTTTGTTTGTTTGGTTTTTTTAGGGTTTTTTTAGGGTTTTTTTTTGTTTTTATTTTTCTGTCAGAGGTTGTAAAATGGAAATGCTTTATAGAATGCTTCAAAATCACCAAATAATCTTTAACATTTTTTTCCCCTCAGAAATTTCAACCAACACTTACTTTTGGGTTCTCAGACTGTGGAAAGTCAAGAAAAGTCCTTTTTTGTTTGATTCTGTGTCTGATGTCCATGTCAACAGAAGGTCTCAGCATCAGAGCCTGTGTTCTCTCCAGCTGAGGCTCCTTTTCCTTAGGAAGCCAAAGGAAAGAAACACACCTTGCTGCCAGCTCACTCAAGGTATGACTTGTTACCTTCTCCACTGGTTTGTTTGGTGTTTTTTTTACTGAAAGAAGGCATCAGTTGGGGAATGCAGGAAGAACCAACTGTGGCACCAACTTCTATTTACTTCCAGACTTCCAGCTTCACTGCAAACCGTCTGCTTCCATTGAACTTGGCAGCTGACAATATTTGCTCAGTTTATTGTCTGCTTTCCAAGAATACAGCAAGTGTTGACTACTAAGTACTAGGCATGACGGTCTTTAAAGAAAATTTCAGGGAGGCAGCAAATATGAAAATTGATGCCAGGATGCATCTACCAATAGTTTTCAACTTTCCATAGTCTTCAATTTCTTCAGAAGGTCCTTGTTATATGTGTTATACCAGACAGAATCTGTTTCAACAAAACCAGCATGAGAGATGTTTACAGAGCAGGGGAATCCAGCTCAAACTCTTCTTTTAGGATTCCTATTCCCTGCTCAATCTTTTCAGGCCATGCTGAGCAAAGGATAATAACAAACCTTGCTCTGATTTAGAACGAGTCTTGTATTTTTTAAACACAGGAGTTGTTTGAAAAGATGAAACAGTATTTTTACAGATTACATGGATTTTTTCATAACATGAGTTTAACAGAATCAAAGCTTTTTCCTGGCAAACTATTTTCTGTTGATTTTGTGTTCTACATTAGCTCTCCTCACTCCCCTTGCCCCCAAGGCTCTCTGTGCTTTATCTTCAAGTACAAATCCAAACAATTATACCATCACAGCTCTGTTCCATTTACTGCTCAGCAGTAACAGACTCAGAACGTCCACATTCTTCTGCTATAAAGAAAAAACTACAGTGACCCTAGGCCACAACATGCCCTCTAAGACCCTCTCCTTTCTACCTCTTCGCTCCACATGAAGAGGATGCACATCAGGCAAAGAGAGAACAGAAAAGCCTCAGACCAGCAGTCAAGATATGTATGTCTGATGCTCACTATGATCCTACAACATTCCATTTGTAAAAGGTACACCCTAAGCATGCATCATTGCAGGAGGATTTTGTCGGAAGTGGGATTTTCTTGTCTTGAAGGCTCTCCTCCACTCACAACCTACATACTTCCCAACAGGACAGAGATGGATTGTGTTGCTAAAGGATGGGCAAGAACAGCTCAGGAACTCATGGGGGACAGCTCTGCTTTTATGGACTTGCATGACTTGGAGAGCTGGTATATAGACTGTCACAGGTGGTGGAAAGGGGCATTTTTACTCCAGGATTTGAGGAAGAAGTTCTCATTTTCAAAGGCACTTTGTTATTAGTTTCAGTGGCTTAGTAAGATTACTTGTTTTTAAACTTAGTTTAATTTTCCCTCCCAACCAAACTGTTCTGAAATCCAGCGAAAGATTTCCCCTCAGAAAAAGAGTTTGGAGATGCAGATGCTTCAGATACTAAAAAGGTAGGGTGAAAAAGCCAAGGAGAAACACAGTTCAGGGAACTGCCGCAGCCTCTAAAGATCCAGGCTCAGAGGTCTGGAGCAGTGGGGATTGGTGTGTGTGAGGTCCAGAGTCTGGTGGGAGGGGACTCAGGAGTCAGGCTAACAGAGGATTCCAGAGAGGGGACAGATAAAGTTGAGTAGATGAGATCTGGGGAAGAGCCCAGTCATCCAAGGACATGAATCAGGAGGGGCTGCCAGTTCACAAAGGACATTATTCCAAGTAGTGCCTCTGACTGGGAAACTGGCTGGCAGGGCAAGTACACACACAACGTGCCTGGCAACCCTTCTTCACCTGCAGCTGTTGGAAATATGTCCATAAAAAAGGCCATTAAATGCTCTTCATAAATTATATTTCTCCTAACAAATACTATAACTGAGCCAAAAAAAAAAACAAAACGGCTATCACCTACAGCTCTGCAGCTCTCAATGATTTCACCAGCCAGGATATATGTGACTTTAAAACGGCTCCCAAGGACTTTCCTGACCCACAGAAGTCCTTTTAGGACAGTGGTGCTTCCTCTGTCCATAATGTGAACTCCAGGCCTCCTACCCTTGTGGAAACTCCACATCTCTCCATTACACTTCAGCATGAGCTTGTCTCCAAAGGCAAATGAATGCACATGAGGCAAGTAGGAAAGCAGGAGACTAACTAGAATTAAACTGACTACAGGTCTGTGGTTCACTACCCCACAACCTCTAATGTGTCAGACTCCCTTCTGCAGCTCAGCTGAGAGAGCCCTGGCACATGTACAATTTCCTGATATTAATCCAGGCACATAAAAACTGATCCAAAGCTCACTAAAATAAACCAGAGTCTCACATCCATTTGTCATAATGTAATGCAAAACTTAGTAATACACATACATTGCAAGATATGTTTTTCTTATCAGGATGTAAATTCAGTATCTCTATTTTAGATAGCATTTCAGTAGTATTTCTCACTTGTGATTAATCATGAGTAAGAATATTAGTTAAAAATCCAAATATTGCTGTTATGATCACAAAGGGACAAGTAGGTGGTTGTAACCAGAACACAGAGTGCATTACAATGAAAAAACACACACTTTTTTTACAACCACCAAATATGTCCTGCTGAGATTCTACAAAACTCTCAGCAGAAAAAGAAGTCAAATTGAACTACGGTCCGTGAGATTTGGAGACAAATAGTGTATGCAAGAAGGAAATTATTTAATTGCCAAGGGATGTAACTGGTTTCTTCAAATTTTTAATCTCCTCTGTAGAAAGTAAAACAGACCAGGCATACATGTTTTCCACACAAATGCCACTGTCTCACACTGTTCAGCACCTTACGTTTTCCTTCTTCATCAACAGTTATCATCTTCCTACTGAACGAAAACTGTTCATATCATCTTCATCACCTGTCACTGTTTCACTTGCTATCACTTTCACTAATATTGCCTAACACCAAACAGTCTGGATGACATCCTCTCCCCACTGAAATGAAACAAAAAAAAACTAACGAACAAAAAAACAGCAAACCAAACCATCTCTACAACCAGCTTTAGCAGGACCAGAATTTGCACTTCTAATCTCCCCAAGGTTTAGTAGTCCAGGGAACAAAAGTATAAAAAACCAGCTGGGTCTGTACATGCTGGGACTTTGCTGAACACATAAAACAGCACGGGCAGGCTTAGTCTTCTTATCTCTTTGTCTCCTTATTTCCCTCTTTTCTCTTGTGCTCTTTAATTCTGTATTTTCTGCCTAGGACTACTTCTATCTTATGTCAATTGGTTGATCCCCATACATTTTTCCTCCCCCAAATCTGAAAAAGCTTTTCCAGAAACTGCAATACTCAGCTGTTATTGACAACAGATGCTGTTTCTGCCAAGAATTAGTGTTCCCCCTTTTGCTTCATTCCCTATTTTCTTTTTATCTGCCAGGGTCTTTTATGTTTTGCTAATTTTCTTTCCTGTCTGGTATCCTATTCCTACATTTTTCTCCCTTCAAAACTATCCTTCTCTCACCTCTTCCCTCATTCGTACTTTTCTACTTCCGCTACTTATATCCCATTCCTCTCCTGAGGTATCTCAACTCTTTCCTTTTTCTGCATTTCCCCGTCTCCAGTTTTACTTCCCTCTGCCTTCAGGTAAGCAGCTGTATTTGTTGCTCTGCTGGCAGATCCTAGGAGGGGCAGACCAGCCCAAACACACTTTGCTGGTGAGAGGAGCTGCAGGTGGCAATGCTCTGCCTCCAAACATTTAAAAAATTGAAAATACATACCATGTATTATATAAAATACATTATATTACACAATAAAGCACAGAGACATTTTAATCAGCTCAGTACTCTGGTGAAGATCCAAGAGTCAAATAAATGTCTGGAATATGAACTTTCCTCTATCTAAATGCATTTTCTTCCCAGAACTACAGAAGATGATACAGCACAGAGCTGCATGTCTCTTTCAGGGACAGACAAACATAATTTAAGCCTAATGTTCAGGGTCACTCACCCCACTCCAAGCTGAAATCAACTATGATTTTTCCTAGTGACATCAAAACTGACTGTGTCTCCAGAGGCTTTAGCAGCAGCTTTTATGCTGAGGCCCTGGTGAGGTGAGGAACACTGAGCCAACAGTATTACTAACTTTGCTTAGAGCTGAGCACCTGATTAAATGTCAAATCAAAGCCAAAACACTCATCCCTTGTGAGTCCTAAACCTCAGAGTGCACAGCAAGGCTCACAAGTCAGGAACATAATTCCTCAACTTTTTCAATTTTGATCATTTAATTGTTGTACCTTGAAAATAAATTTTACAAAAATACATCAGGACATTGAAGCATTACCTTCTCTTAGGAAATTTTGTGGAAAAAAACCCCTATTCTCTCTGCAGGTGAACAGAGTGTAAAACACTGCAGCACAAAAGACAGGTACTTCCTAACCCCAGCATCACTTGCACTGCATTTGTGGCACAAACATTATAAACACCTTTGCTAACAGAGCACGAACTGGCTCTTGTGAGCCCAAATCTTTCCTCCAGCCCTGACCACAGGATTAACTTTATAGTTACATTTCTGAGGAGAATCAGCATATTTGGAGCTTCCTGTTACATTCACTTCCATTAAGTACAGAAGTAGCCCTGATGCCAATGTACTGCAAAGTGTGCATATGGATATGTAACACAGGTGGGTTTTTTTAAACTTACAAAAAAAAAAAAAAGTTCTTTTTAAAAATGCAGAAAAGCCATTGGCAAATTCTAACACTGAGTGCAATTCTCATTTCTTGAGCATGAGGAAGCAGGTAGCAATGGCACTGGGCTGCTTGCATTTCTCACCAACCCTCAGTGTACTGTGCAGGAGCTATTACACTGCACAAGAGGAACAGTTAATCTCTTTCTAAAGACATGTGAATCTTTGGCGAATGACCTTTCATTAAATTCCAAATTACCAAAGTCACCATTACTCACAGAAAACGCTAATCAGAGTTTTGAAGTCTTTTTCTGTGAAATAATTTTTACGTATTTGCACATGTACTTCACTGTTAGTTACTTTTAAGATTTACTTCTGCAAATTAGTAACTTACTCTTTGCAGGTTTTCTTCCTTAAAAGAGAATTTTACTGAATGAATATGAACCTGTTAAAATTGCTACTTTAGAGAAACTATAAGTAACAGAGAGGACAAATCTGGAAACCTCTGCAGTCTTGAACGTTTCTTTTCTTTCCTTCTTCATGTTTAAGAAGGCATTTGTACTTAGGCAGCCTGGCAAAATCTTAAAGTGATTAAGATTCAAAGATGGGCCTAAGCGACCTTTATGAATTTCCAGGAATATTGTCCAAGACCAAAAATGAAAATATAACAACTTCCTTCTGCATTACTAAGCATTTCAGCATCTCCAACTCTTTAACATTTGGACTAAGTTCTAATGCCTGCTCATAAATAAACCCAAATGGTTTTGCTCCCATTTCACAGCCACTAAAGAACCCAATCAAGAGAAGCTAGTTACAAGGCTGTTATTAGACACACACTAAAGTTGGGAAGGTGACCGCATGTTTTCACCCACTGTGGTTAAGGGTCTCTGAAATACCAGTCTGCACAGACAGGCAGACCTATTACAAGTACAAAAAGTAGCATTTGTGGTATTTGGAGTCTCCTGTAAGTCATTAAGTGCAACTTAGACTCTCATCTAAGACTACCTAAAGTGCAATCCCTTTGTGTATACTCCCGCTGACAGGGAAAGCCAGCTCCCAGCACCAGCAGTATCAGATTCCTGCAGCATCCATGACACTTGTAAGCATTCAGTGGTCAGAACACCACTACATATCCTTCAAATGACATGGACCACTGAAGCTGGAAAGGTATCTTCACTGAACCAAGCCGGCTGGTATCTCAGCAATCCACCAGGACATGAGCATCAGCTTGGCCCCGGCAGCACGCAGAATCGTGCCTGAGGAGTTTGTGGGGTTTGCATTTTTGAAAGTTATCACTTTTGAGTGTTGAAATGCAAAAGGTAGGCACCAACTTACAACAGTGGCATCTCAGAAACACTTCACACTGCAAAATAGTTGTATTTGATGTTTTTGATTCCAGAGTGAGAATCAGTTAAGACAACAAGGTGATAAGCATGGCAGAACACTAACATAGTGAGCTAGCCAGCAGTAATAAAAGAGGGCACCATCTCCAAAGTTAAACCATCCGAGCACCCATTACACAGAGTATAAAGAATCCTCTGCATTAATGCTAATAGAGTGTATTTTCTACAATATTTATTAATGTACTAGTTTCTTTCTCGCTGCTGTCAAATCATTAATAATATGCCCTATTAGTTAAAAAGCTTATAATAAGCTGAATAATACAAAGTGTGGTTTGATTTCTGTGCTACCACACCACTGTATTATACCAACACTAGAAGATGGTATTATCTTTCCATTTGTGAATGAAGTACAAACATATTTAAAAAAAGATAACTAAATTTTGGATATGTTTATTCCTTGTTAAACTACATGTTTTGCGTTCACTTCCTAACACCAACCTCATATCGTCAATCTTTGACATCATGATTCATTACCTTATTAAATGAAAATAACTGACATGTCATAGATGTAAGGACTACGAAGTCACAAGTTTCCAGGCACAAACAAGGACATCACCCCACCATCAGCAAAATCAGGGTGTGCATAGATGATGCAGTTATTTATGAAAATAACAGATTTCGGACTTGGCTATTACAGTTTAAAGACGTAACTCCTTGTTAAGGAATAACAGTGTGGGAGAAAAGAAAAGAAAAAAAAGTATGGTAAAAAACCCACCCCAAACCCAGACTCCCAACGCGCGGGCGGCCAGAGGGCCGAGGGGAGGGGACGAAAAGTTTGGTGGTGCAGGGGGCGGGCGGCTCGGCCCCGCCGCCGCCCCCCTGCANGCAGTGCTGCCTGAAGGGCATCAGGTGGTAGTTCATGGCGTCCAGCAGCAGCTTCTGGCAGACGGGGTCGGTGCGCATGAAATCCACCGACTGCACCCGTTCCACCAGCTCCGGCGCCGGGATGAGGGCGAAGCGGAGGCGCTTCATCAGGTCCGGGGCGTACTGCATGCGGGTCTCCCGGTCGTGCTCCAGCCAGAGCACGGACATCTGGAAGAGCGCCAGCTCCGACTCGACGGGGGGGGGCAGCGAGTCGAGGAGGGCGCGCATCTCCTCGAAGTTGAGCAGCAGCACGTCCTCCACCAGGTACTTGTTGGCCAGCTTCTTGGTCTCCTCCAGGCCGTGCAGGGCGGCGATCTTGCACACCTGCTTGTAGTTCTGCACCGAGATCTGGTCGTTGAGGAACTGCACGCACAGCTTGGTGACCTGCGGGATGTGCAGGATCTTGCTGACCGACAGCACCTCCTCCACCGTGTCCAGCGAGAGGGTCACGTTGGCCGTGTACAGGTACTCCAGCACCAGCCGCAGCCCGATGGACGAGCAGCCCTGCAGCACCAGGTTGTTGATGGCCCGCGGGCTGGCCAGCAGCTTGTCCTCCGGGGAGGAGGATGGGGTGCCGGGCTCCTCCTGCGTCTGCGGCGGCGGCGGCTCCTTCGGCGGACCTCCCAGCCCGTCCTGGGCGCCGGGCCCCAGCCCCAGGGCGTGGGGGTGCCCGCCGCTCCCGCCGCCGCTGGAGAACAGGGATCGGAAGTACTGGGAGCAGGAGGCCAGCACGGCCTTGTGGCAGTGGAACTGCTGGCCCTGGGCCGTCAGGGTCACGTCGCAGAAGAGCTGCTTTCTCCACAGTAGGTTGAGGCCGTGCAGCAGGTTGTCGCTGTGGCTGGGGTCGAAGGTGGAGGTCCTGTCCCCGGATCTGGACATGGCGAGCGGCCTCCGGCACACCTGCCTTTTAAACCCTCCTCCAACCTGGGCAGAGGGGTGGGGAGGAGAGCGGGGTGGGGGGACACACGGGACGACACAACAATAAACACAGAGCTTTAGAGGCCCGGAGGGCGCATCCCGGCTGTGTGCGCAAGGGTGGCGGGGGGCGCAGCCGGGGGACGGGCTCCCCCTCTGCCCGCCAAGCCGAGCCGCCCCCCCCTGCCCGGGACACGGACGGGCTCGCTCGGAGGGGCTGCACCTTGGGAGGGCTACAGGAGATTTATTTTTTTTTTGGCCTCTCCCCTCTTCACCCCCGCCCCCGTTCTCCTCCCTCCTCGGTGCAAACCGGGCAGTTCTCCAGGGGAGGAGCAAGGAAGCCGGGGACATTTTCAAAGCTGAGGCACCCCCCACG
>VZTB01009500.1:816392-878892 GCA_013397245.1 Thryothorus ludovicianus
AAAAAAAAAAAAACCTTCTGGTTCCCAACTCGGAGCAGTCACTCTTTACAATTTATTTTGTCGTACATCATTTGATCACCATGAATTAGCAACAGCAAGAAAATGTACGAGAGAGAGAGAAGGAGAGAGAGAGAAAGAGAGAGAGAGAGCGCAGAGCTTTCTGCAAGAGAAGAAGAAGAAAAAATGTACGTGTGACAAATTATGCTACCAAGAAACAACACATCATTATCCTTGGGCCTGGGGCTCAGTGAGTCGTAACGAGAGTAATAGGAAATCCACGGTTGGGGAGAGAAACGGTCGTGCATGGCCAGTGGAGAGAGACCATACAGGGGGATGGATGCTGGAGAGACTCGCAAAATTATGGCTCAAGGCTATTGTAAAAATTGTCGAGCGTAAATGACTGCGATTTCAAACATCTTTGGAAGAAAGAAGGGGAAAAAGCGAGCCCCCCCCCGCCTCCCTCCCTCTCGCTCTCCCTCTCTCTTCTCTCTCTCTATAAAGAACCGTCAAGTTTTAGTGCGCATTGCTAATTAGTCAATTTCTCTCTGCCTTCACAGGCTGGCGACTTTGCTGCTGAGCTGAAACTGCTAATTTCTGTGACCAGCTTTTTTCTTAGCTGTGATCTGGATGAATGAGTAGCTGTCTCACAGAGATGACAAAAATAAACTCTAATCCCCCCAAAAATTTCCACTACATCTTTCTCATGCATAGATTTATGATCTTCAAGGGCCCTGTGCAATATGCAAACTTTTTTGTGTGTGTGTTGCTGGGGGGGGGCGGGGGGGGAGTAAGTCTTGTATTCAGGTTGCACAGTATTTGTTTTGAATTTCTGCTCTCCCCCCACACCCCAGGCATGATGGAAATAATGTCTGGTTTCAGTGGCCGATACACTGTCACCCCCCAGCCCCTTGTATTCATATTATTGCTTTGACAGGATACATCCTCCTTCCTTGCAAGTATGATGAGGCTGGAGGGGTGGAAGGGAGAGAAAGTGAGGCTACTAAATGGTGTTAGTGGTAAAACGTTCCTTTTACATTTGTTCCCCTGCACTGTTCAAGATTTATGATCTTGTTTGAAGGCATATTTTCTCTATCGTTTTTTCTGGTTAGACAACCGTCTCTGAACTTCACTGTCAGCTCTTCAACAGATAAGGGTTCAGAAGTCACATTTTTTTATTGGAAGATTAGCATATTGTCAGATTTGTCTTTCAGTTTCGAGACTTTGCAAAGCAGAAACCTGAACCAAATGGCAGGAAAGCAGCTGCTATTTCACAAACATAACCTTTCAACTTTCTGCCAGAGCTGATACCCTAGAAATATGCATAGCACAGCCCATGGGTTAGGCCTTTGTTTTGGTTTTTGCTCCTTTATAGTTGTAAGAAGCAGAGGGAATTCTTACTCTAGACATTTTGGGCTTTTTCTTTCCACCAAGGGACATTTTGGTAGAGGACATGTTCTCCACACCTTATCTCATGATATATTGTACCCTCACATTTATAGCTTTGTTCTTCTGTTGTCAAACCTCCAATAACCTCCAATTGTCAAAAAGAAAAAAAGAAAAAAAAAAAAAAGTAAGTGGAATGTATGTCCTTGAATGAAATGCACATGAAAGGAGACTGGAACAGCTACTCACAGAAAGTTTTACCTGGTGTGAAAGCCTCGAGCCCCATCCCCTTTCACAGATGATGCTCAGGCTCCTGTTAATTAAAACACACACCAGGAGTGGGACTTTGAATGCCAGGTCTCATGGTCTTTCTCTTTGACTTGGCCAAGGATGCCAATGCATTTACAGAGCTGGAGTCATATTGCTCAGGAATGCAAAGGACTGGAACTGAAAGGCATCAAGGCAGTTTTTGCTTTTATTTATTTTCTGGTGACCTTAATAAAGAAGTTCTGCCATACCTCTTTCTTTTTCCTTGCCAGAGAGATCCCTTTCACCTTCCTTGGATGTCAATTATTTCTGCAAGAAATTTCCAGGAATGGTAAGGCAGCTGGTGTTGTGGGACATGGTTTTCTTCCCAAAATGACAAGATCCTATGCTGTTTCTAAAACCACATTCTTTGATTTGCTCCAGTTGTGACTTCCTCCCTGCTGCATCCTGTTGACCACATAGATTTTGACCCTCTTGAGATGAAGAGAGATGTGAATTACAAGATGCCTCCTTTTTGATATTAGCTGGTGTCTTCAGTGATGTGAGTTGTCTCCTAACTGTAGTAGATGGGAAGAATGATTTATATCACACTTTTTATGCTGAACTTTCCTGGCAAAATGTCTGTAAATAAACCCCATGGGGTTTTATATCAGTTTGCACTGATTCATGTGTCACACACATACCATTGTAAGCTGCCAAAATACATCCTGGTAGCAAGTTTCTTGGACTAGCATACTGGTCTGTTTTGCTTTTTAGTGAAAAGACCTGGTTAATTTTTATTTAACTTTGCTACACTAACTCAGGTTGAAATAAAGTTCAGTCTTAACTTATGTGTATGATTTGTGTACATTTATGAATTACATTGGAGAAATATTTCCAAAAGTCCTGGGTATGGCATTTTCTAAATGGACTTAAATATTTTGAAGGGAAACTTCAAAGTTTCTAACTTGAGTGCTTGATTTCAAAGTGGAAAATTAAAGTTCATCTCTTACAGCTGGCAGCTGTTGGCAGAAAATACTATGTGCTTGCTTTCTTCTCCTGTGACTTCCAGACCTGCATCACGTAAAAGTATCCATTTTTTTTCTTTGGAATAAAAGGAGATGTGCTTGACACTTGGCTTAAGCAGGGACTTCACATCTCTAATTTATATACCTAAAACAGTCACAGACTTCAGGGAAACTGCTGAGAGCAAAGCCCATGTCCCCTGAGGCACTGAATACATAAGAACCCCAAAGCCTTTCCTATCATACTCTAGGACTATGCTCCTAAACTGGATTTCCAAAGAACAGTGAGAAGTGGCCCATGCTTTCATCTTTTCAAAGCCAGGAGTTTGGAGATATTGCGCTTTTGTCATCGTCCCCTTCCTTAGCTCTTCCAATCCTTGCAGATTCCTCAGTTTACCAAAGTCTGATTGCAGAGGCTTGTGGTAGGGAGGTCAATACTACAAGCTCCAAGTCACATCTTGCCATTAAAGGAAGAGGTCCTGGTGCAGGAGAAGCTTTTATCAAGACAGGATAAGGCTCAGTCATTGAAATCCTAGAGAATAAACTCAGTAAATAAACAAGGTAAATAGATATCAGTAAGTTTAATTTTATAAAAAAGAGAACTTTCGAATGCCTTTATTGTCTGTGCTTGTGTTATAAAATATATCTCTGCACAACAGATGTTTTATGGGGGACTTTTTGCAGATTTTGTTGTGATAGATACTGGTATCCTGGTACATGTCAGAAATCAGGTTACATGCACGGTATCTTTATTATTAAGAACCAAAATAAGTGTCAATTCTGAACACCTGCCCTTTTGTCATTGAGATTGCTGTCAGAAACAGAGCTTCAGATGCCTCACTTCTCTGGGGCACAGAATTTGTCTTTTGTGCAAGTCATCTGGCCTGCTGAACTCTCTCAACAATCTGCCTTTCTGCCACTCTTGCATTTCAAATGGTAGAACAGAGATTCTGGCACTCACCAGAGCCACCTGGATGTGGATGGGATCTACCATCACAGGAAAAGAGAGTTCTTTCCAGGGGCCTTCCAGAAAGGTAAAGGCTACAGGTGGGCTGGGTTTTTTTTTTTTTGGGCAAGAAGCTGTGGTAATTGTTTGGACAGATCTGAGAGCAAGGGTCCCTTTTGAGGTACAAGTGCTGTACAAAGAGATGAACAGGAGCAGTACTGGCAGTTTCCAATGACATTGCTACTCTTGCTGAATGTTGCTGTATAATCCACCCTGAAGCTTCTGACACGGAAGTCTGTAAGGTCACACTTCTGAAGGCATCCCAGTGCACTGTTCCTGGAGTACAGATGGACTACTCACTCCATCACTGGTAGTGTCAGTCTGGGAATAGGGCAGGAGTGGAAGATTTCAGGAGCCCATGGTGATGATTGTTAGACCCACGAGTCTGGACATCTGGATTCCCACCCCTGGCACACAGTGATTGTACCTGTGCTGGCTTGCACACTTTAGTTTAGCACCTGGGAACCATCCAAAGCTCCAGAGTGCCTTGTGCTCTGAGGAAACCTTTTCCCTGGAAACCAAGGCGCTGTGAGACATTACAAGGAGCTGGGAGGGCAAGAGAATGAAAAATTGTCTTGAGTCTAATAATATAGATGTAACAACCTTGACCCAGGTGCATTCTTTAATAACTCTGTGATTCAGTTAACAAATGCTAAAAAGGGTTTTCATTAGTGCAGTCCAAGCCTCTCTCAGCTTGTGGCTCCTCAGCCCTGCTGAGCACATCTGCCCAGCTTCACACCCAGCTGGGTATTTCTGAATGTTTACTATCATGACTGTGATGCCAGTGGCTAGTGCCACTGTGTTGTGTGACTGTAGAGACTGGCACAACTGGGCCCCGAGGTGTCACAGGCATCCTGATTGCCTGTGAGGTGTCCTGGTTAATCCATGCCTGCCTAGTGCTTTGAGATTCCTCCAGGAGTACTGACTGGTTCTATTTACACTCACAGATTTATTGTAAAGTATTGTTTCTGTGCCTGAATATATACAAAATAGAAATTTTACTGTAACAAAGAATAATAATACCAGCAAGTATTCAGATTTTTACCCTGTTTATCCAAAAATCTGATGGAGGTGCACTGGATGCAGCCTCATAGTACCCTAAATGATCCTGAGAGCACTGAAAGGCGAGTTGTTCCTCCTCTCACAGTCCACAAAAAGGCAATAAAGGATGTAAAAAAAAAGCCATTTAATGCAATGCTTTGCAATCAAGACGACATGAATAAAGTTTGTAGAAAACCAGTAGCTTCTGAAATATCAAAATATAAGGCATTTCCTCTGAAAGAGTTATTAAAATAACTTGGGTGGGAGGCAGAACTCAGAACTGTTAAAAGAAGCAGCTAAGCTTGGGGAAATTGCAATCTAAAAGCAAGGTGGATTAAGCAAATCCTTCTGTACAGAACCATGCTACAACTAGGAACCCTCTAACCATCACTCGGAAAAGCTTACGCTCTGGGGCTCGATTTTCAGGCATATAATACGAGCTTTAGTGATTGTGTCTGCACTGTACTCCCAATTAAGGGATACTCTCTTGTGCTTAAGTCCATTTCTGTTCAGGAAAGCATTTAAGCATTTCTTAAACCATATTCTTAAGTGCTCTCTTGAAAGTGAAAGCCTTCCTGTTGTGGGATATGTATCTGCATTTGCCAGTCAGTTTGGCTGAGTTTTCCCAGCTTGGTGCACACAGGACTCATTGCAAAACTAAGAGGAGGATACATTGGTGGCAAGTGGCAAGTGACACTGTTGATTGCTCTAAGGTCACAAGTCAGGCTTTGTAAGTGCTCCACCCCAGTTGCTTGGTTTCTTGAGGCAGTGTTTTGAGACACACGGGGGAAAGGGCAAGCTTCAGAGCAACAGGAACTAACTGGATTGCAGTGGCTAGAGTACATTTTTGTACCGAAGAAATATATAATCCATAGGTTTAATGTGGCTCTCATAAGCCCCAGAAGAGCACTATCAGTTTTTAAGGGAGAGAGGAGCTGCAAATTTTTTTTTTAATCCCTTTCAAGCAAAGGGATTTTTGCTGACAAAAACTTTTGTTCTCCATCAGTCTGAAGTGCTCTAGGGACAGAAATCTTTCCCATAGCCCTCCATTTTCACTGCCCCAGAATTGTCTTCTCCCTTTGGATGTGGCAGAGAGGACTCACTGGATTTCCAGTCCCTCATGTGGAAGTAATGATGTGAAATGAAATGTGGCATTAGCTTTGACCACCAAGATGCTTATCCATTAACAGTTTTGGGGGCATACAGGTAAAAAAAAGGAAAGGAAAAGTGAGTTAAGATTTATGGTTTCCACTTGGTTTTCTCCATCTTCCTAAGATAACACAAAGCACCTTCTGACCAGGCTGCTTGAAGGCTCGGGCTGTGCTTAGATAGTACAGCCTTGTTCTGCTGCAGAGGAAGGAGGTGATCTCTTATGATCTCTCTGTGGAGATTATGTGTCATTGCTTTCTCAGTAACCAGACTTAGCACCATTGTGAAACAGTGAATGTGCTGCTTCTCCCCTTTCCCAAATTGTATTTTTAAAGTCAAGACCTCATCATTCGAATTAGTTAGTTTGCTGAGAGAAAAAACACAAACACAAAACATAGAGACAGGGCTTCATTAGATTAAAACCAGGTAATCTTTAACTTTATGTAGTCAGTGAAGGTCAAGCATTATTGCCCTAACTGGTGTTGACCCTCTCTAGTTAGTGAGTGTGATTTTGGTGAAATCCAGCAGTGGCTCCAACTTAACCCAACTAGCTACCCAGATAAACTAGTCCTCTGTCTTGTTTCCACCAGGTCCAGCTGCTAAATAACTACCCAAAGTTGGTGTAGCATTGTAAAAATACCACTTTTTTTTTTTTTTTTTTTCTGGGGTTATATAAATTTGGTAGCAGATAATCTGGGGGGAAATGAGAAAGAAAATAATCCTTTTCCTTTACTCTGTTTCTCTGTTCTCAGCAAAGTAGGAAATTGTGCCCAGCTCTCTTTGGTTCAAATCTGGCCGAGGCAGTAGAAACCAAAAAGAAGTCATCACTGAAAGGCTGGCAGGGCTCTGTGTGTCACCAGCCAGCTGTTTCAGCCCAGCATCCAGTTCACATAATAAAAATATCCTTATATTTGACTCTGAGTGACATTGCCTTGGAATACAAGCAGATCATCTGTGGTTTGCTTTGTCGGGAAGGATATGCCAGCCATTCACAGCCAGAAATTGTTCCCCTGCACCCTTTCAAAGATTTCCGTAGTGTCAAATGGGAAAAGTGAAGGAATCAACAGTAGCTCTGTTTCTGTTGTACCAAAGGATTAAGAGGAGACTATAGTTTTCTCTGATATCAAAAAGCTCATTCATGAGCCCTGTATCAAATGTTAAAAAAAAGGTGTGAAGGTAGATATCATTAATTCTAAAAAAAGATGATGAAATAGAACAAAGCAATATTTGATGTTGGATCCCAGTCATGAGAATTGAATCTCTTTTTTTCTTTTTTTTTTTTTTCCTTAGGCTCAAGTTGCCTGGGTGATTTTCAGGTACCTATTGCTCACAAGATAGCATCTTCCTGTCTGCCCAATGCCTCATATGCATTTACACCAAGATATAAATAAACATCTCAAAAATTCTAGAGCTGAGAAATAACACTGGAGATAAATGAAAAAAGCCTTCCATTTTAACTTCATTTGGATACAGCTCATCAGCAGATAGTTCATTGCTGATATAAAGGGACAGTCCTGGTGGACCCAGTGACTGCTCACACAAGCTGTGAAACTGGCCCACTACTATTTCACCTGTGATAAAGCTGAGAGACAGGAAAAATGAAGAATAACCCTTTGCTGAGAAATTAATTTTTTTTCAAATTAGACATAGTTACAAAAGGTTGCAATATTGTTCAAAATAAAAAACAGGATTTCTGTGGTGCTTGTCTCAAGTATAGCTATGATTATTAAAAGAGAATTAGATTAAAAGGAAATTCATTTTTTGCTCCTTGACTTTGGTTTCAGACTTTAACCAAAGCACCAAGATTTTAAGCACCAAGTGACAAACCCTTTAAAATGGGGTTAACAATGGAAATTCAGTCTTTTTTAACCCACCATGGAAGTATTGTAACATCCAGGCTTTTTCACCGCCTCAGGTCCACTGTCAAGAACTCCCAGTGACAGACACCCAGACTAAAACTAGGGCAGTGACCCGAGTTATTTTGGAAGTTACAGCTCAACATACGAGATTTCATGCAGTAGCTCTGATGACAAAAATGAATTTACCACATGGAATCTCACAACATATTGTGCGGTAACTCAGAAAATAACTTGGGTTACCATTGCAAATATATATATATATATATATAATACACATTAGCAGCATTTATAGACACTGATCTATTAAGTCATTTTCCTACACTACCTTCAGACCTTTTGTCTGAAGCAGAAAAACCATCATTAAAGCTATGGTTTGCCAGACAATTACTTTGTCAAATCTCAAGAAATTGCATAATAAATTGTATACATGCATCAAACATGAACAGCAGAGGGGTATAACAAGCTGTGTATTTCCAGTCCACTTGTTCTTTCGTCTAAACAGTAGCTGTTGTTTTGAAGAGCAATCCTATGTTCTTTTCAAGGCACAAAATGTACATATACATTTATCTATCAAACTAAGTAGAAATAATTGAAACACTTAATATGCACAGTAATAAAGAAATGCATGAACAACTTCATTATTAATGTCTATTGATTATTTATGTTTTTGAATAGGCAAATGTAGCTACTAATATTTTATCATGTTAGTCTATATGTGCATTTTGGCTTTACCTGTTTATTGGCAAGTTTACTATCCACATTATGGGTATTTTTATTGCTGTACACTCATTTGCTATGCGCATAACTGAGGTCAGTTTACGAACTGACTAGTGTTTACTCAATTTGATTACTATGTAACATTGCCGAGACTATTCTCCCTTTGGAAAATTAACTGTACAAGGAAGCCCAGTAAATCTTTACTTAAAAATTCCAAACTTTAGATTGATTTCAGCAGTGGGTCTGTATTGATCTAAAAAGCTTTGCGTTCCTAACTAAAAACTAATCTTTATTTCACCCTTTAGTGACTGCAGCCATAAATATGTTCACTCATACTGGAGTTGAGTGGATTAATGGTTATTGGAGATGGTGGCTTCCAACTGGGGTTGGTAAACCTTAACCTTTGGAGGACAACATGAAGGCATTTACCCCTTGTCATCTGTAATAGCTGGGTCCCCTTCTGACAGTTACCTGAGTGTTAAAGAGGAGGCAGAGCGGGGGATAGGAATTAAAGTACTAGTGGCTCACTTTATCTATTATAATTACTCATTATTCTGACCACTGTATCCAGACCTGGCTCTTTTCCTGATGCAAAGGCATTGAAATGAAACAATTTGTTTCATCTATGATAACAGAACTCTGAAATTTCCAAGCACTAAAATTAATTGTTCCTCAAAATTCATAGACAGAAGTCTTGTGTCTCCTTTCATTTCACCATATTTGTGGGAGATGTTTTATGTGACTCAGGACAGATCTTTCTCACTGTCTCTGACAGAAGATTTTCAAAGGCAGATGATAGGAGACATTGCCTTACTTTCCACTGCAATGACTTACTGGTTACTATCCCAAACATAATTACACTAATTGTTATAAAAACTGTAATTGCAATAATGTCTTAAAGTAGGGTTTATTCCAGAATGTCATGTTCTGAAATAGATGTCAATTAGCACTTAAGTTATGAGCAAGCCATCCCTACAAAACTTTAATTCACTCAAGTCAGTTTAAGTAACTCAAGAAAGCAATGTGAGGGTAGAAATTATTCCCACATGTAAGGACTGAAAGATCTGCCCTAACTTTTCATTAAAGAGAATAATGATTATTGAGAACATAAAAAAATTATTTCATTAGCAATACAGAGAAGGTTTCACTGGAACACGAAATATACAAAATGGTAGGTGTCAAGTGATTATATTAACAGACACAATTCAATATCCATTGTTCCAGAAAATATACTGAGCTTAAAAGAGAGATTTCTTCTGCGAGAAATATTGACTCCAGCCTGCCGAAATTCAAGGGAGAGATTTTTTTTTTTCATAAGCAGGTACCATCTTGTGACAGTCATTTCTATAATTATTCCCATTTGAGAGCATAAGGGATACTTGTGTCAAAAAGGGTGCCTGGTTTTTGGAAACTGATCTTATTTTAAAACCTTTCTTTCTATTTCTATTAATTCTTTTATTTTTGCAAATCAAATTCCCAGGAAGGGAAATTGCTTTTGTAATAACATAGAATTGCAGTTGCTGGCAGCTGTTGCAAATAATTCCAGGCAATTTACGTCCCTTGAGACATTTTCCCAACATCAAGGTAATCAGGGCCAGTGGGATATAATCTGGGAACAGTTTTAACAACAAGTTAAAATCCTGGACCAAAAAACACAGTCTCAGTGGAGATGGAGTTTGCCTGTTGTGCCTTGACATACACTCCTAATACTCAGCTGCAGATTTTGCATCTATTTTGTTTATTAAACTAAGAGCATTGACTCAAATATTTAAACAAAGGTAACAAGTCTGTGGGAATACCATACATCTACTAATCAAAATGTTGCCCTTACTCTAATATTTCATTTGTTTTACCTTTTCCATATTCCTTCAGTGTTCTCTGACCCATCTCCCAGCTTCAGATTGCTTCAGATTTTACTCAAGAAGGTCAGAATGCCTGAGGGTGGATGGGTTGTGGCCCCACTGTTTGCTGTGTTCATATCAGATGGGAACAGGCTTTCTGGGGGTCTTCTATAAGCTTTGGCTATCAGCAACAGCCACTGGGGCTTTGTAAAGATAATCCCAGATTTAATAAAAAAGCATTGGTTTTCTGAAGAATGTAGGTTTCTAGAAATCTTTGATGATCTGGACTGAAATTTGTTACCCCTTAGTTGGCAAAATAAGTCTTGAACTAGAGACAATGAATAGAACAGAGGGTCCTTCTGCTTCAGGAGGCTGAGGGGACAAAAATCTGTCTCTGTTCCCTCTTCAAGCACCCAAGAGGAGTGTGCACAAAATGATGGCTGTTAAGATTATCCTAAAAACACTAGCTCATTAATGGTCCCTAAAGGCTTTATGCCATAGAAATAAAGTCACAGTATATTGCAGATATTTTTTAATTGCCTTTGGGGTGGAAACAAGAAGGAATGGTCAGATGCTAAAGCTGATCTCTGGTTTACATTGAAAGCCTCCTCTGAATGCACCTGTATTTGATGCCACATAGAAAACAGCAGCAAGAAGAATGAAATGGGTTTTTTGGCCCAGCATGAAGCAAGAAAAGTGTGTAGTGCTGTGCACCAGCCAGAAGAGATTGTCCCTCCCTTTAACACCACAGCTTTTCCAGCATGTGGGAAATACCTTCATCTGCCTGCCTGGGAGGAACAGAAGGAAAATGGGTGTGCTTCTTGGCTGCCTATTCCTCTGTTAGTGCAGACCCAGTGGTTGTGAGAGCCACTGCTGTAGAGTCAGTGCTGGCAGGAGAACCAAGTGCCCCAGGGAACAGTGGTGACAGGAGAGCACCAAGCTCATTTCTGCTGATCGGTTTTGCGAAAGAATTGCAGGGCAAGGAGACCAGCTCTGAGTGCTACTAGACTACTGGGGTGAACAAGTCTGGTGGATCACTGGGATAATGGCTCAAAGAAAGGAAATAAGAGTAGACAGTTGGTGTTTTCTGGCTGGGAAAGGAGTATATGGAGTGGGTATGGTTTTTTTGTGGGAAGAAGGCATCATCGAATGAGGGGTAAAATATTTCTAGGAATCTTTGTTAAATCTATGGGAGCTCATCATTCATGGTCATCTAGCTGAGATCAAAGTAGGGCTACCTAGAGTAAGACTGCAGTTCTCCTCTGGGAATGCCAGGCTGCTTAGAATATTATGGAAAAAAAATCAAAGAAATTAAAAATGACCACATCATTTCACACAGCAGTAAATATGTCATAAGGATTTTTTATCACATGGACTTGATGCACATTGGGCAGTAAGAAAATAGATTTGATCAACAGGAATAACTGAACTGCCCTAGAGCTAATATGATCTACTGAGTCACAAATCCTCTTTTTCATAATGCTTAAATACGGATTTACATGATGGACTATAACAACTCCAAATGCACCATTTATATTTATCATGTAAATAATGATGAGCTTTCAAATTAGAATGCAGATCAAAATAGCACACTAGTTATTCAAATTGCTTCTTGGTTCAGAAACTCACTTTTTTGAATAGTTCAAAAGTATCAACTATTTAGACTGTGAGTGTGCATTACTGAGGCCCATGTGAGTAATGTGCACATGAAGGTGGTCCTACTGAACTCAGTAGGTTTACTCAGCTATATAAATGCTTATGGCTGAATTTACCTGCAGGAGAGATGTCAAAGTCAGTAAGGACACCTTATTTTTCCTTGTCAACTTCCAAAGATTCTGTGAGCTGAGCACAAAGACCATGTTTGCACTCAGTGCTGCCAGGGGAATAATTTCTGTGTCCAATGAATATATGATCACTAGCATGCTAGTTTTTCTATCCTTTTCTTCTTGCACAATTCAGGACTTCAGGAAATGCAAGGAACTTTGCAAGGCTCCTCTTCAAGTGCATGCACCTTCAGAAATCCTGTGGTACCCTCTCTCAGCCTGCCTTTGCACCCCTTGGCTGTATACAAACCCTTCAGCTTGCGTGTGCCTTGTGTAGGTCTTGCATGTGGTGTTTAAATCTTTAATAGTTAAGCAGTAAATTGCTCTCCAGACTGTCCAGCATTGCTGGCAAGCGGACACATTTTCACCTTTGATACTAACATCTCAGCCAGGGGAGGGTTCTCTATTTCTCCAATCCTAAAAACTAGTCTTGTGCAAAAGGCCAGTACAAAGGTCTGACAAGTCAAGTTGTTTGAGTCCTCCCTCAGCCCTGAAAACCATTGCTGATTGCTGTAGTTTGCAGCAGACAACAGGTTTTTGGCTGTCTCTCAGTAGAAAGGTGGGGTCTAAAAATATTTGAGGTTCAGAGGATATTAGAAAGCTCAAAGGTTATTTGGCATTATCTTTTCTCAATCTGTACCCATCTCCCCCTGAACAGACAGAGTCCATCCCCTTCTACTTTCTCTGAGTTAATTATAACTTGCACTGAGTAGTGTCATGGAGAGAGACATAAAAAGCAGCAACACTAATAGTACTCAAGGGGAATTTAGCAGCTCTACAGCAGAACAAAAATCTCCCAGCAAAGAGTTGTGGCAATAAATGAGCCAGTTTGATACCAGTCAAAGTCCACATGCAGATAGATTTATTTGCTCTATATTGGCCATGCTTTTCCAGTTTCATGAGACAGAGATATTTCTGCAGGAAAGATTCCTCTTTAGTTTGAGAGGCAGCATGTCCCTGTAAAATAAAGCATTCACTGGCCACTGCATCAACACAGGGACCCTGGAGTTCAAATGAGCTTTCACAAATCCCCAAGAGGGGAAGAAAAAAAGACGTGATTTCTTGAAAAGAAATATTTGAAATTACATTTCAGCATAGTTGAGGGAGAGTAGATGAGCTTCTCTTGCTGTCTCTGTGCCTTCCTGAAACAAATGCAAGACAGCCAGAAGCAACCATGTTATGAGCAGAGCTGTGTGGGAGCTTCCCCAGCCTGGATGCTCCTGAACTGTGTGCTTGATCTCAGATCAGGGGCAAAGAACAGCATGGAGGTGATGCAGGGAGCAGTACAAAACAGACCTGTGGTGCCAACATTTAGCTACTTGTTTCTGTTTAATCTGTATGTGCTGTTTTAGATGGTAGACAAAATCTCAAGGTCACTAGTACCCTAATCAAGTCAACAGCTAGAAGGGACATTAAGACACTCATAGCTGGAATCCAAACCAGCCCATCTCCTTCCTTCCCTTTCATTACTACTGGTTTATCCAAAGTATCATATTCTTCCACCTGAAATTTAGCTGCAGTCCTTGCTTCCTTCTCCTTCTCCCTCTCTGGTGACCTCTTCTTGTCTCTTCTCAGCAAGTAGTTATCAGGATTTTCATTAATGGTCTGAGCATCCTTTTGCTTTTCTGGCACACTCCCCTTTGTAGGAAGAAAATGGGCATTTTCATCAAGAGGGTCAACAAAGTAGAAGACATATAGAAAGAATTCACTGAGTTCATTCAACCTTATTTTGTTGCAGAGTTTTCCCTTGTGATGGCCAAATTCCTACTTGCAAAATATGCTGACAACCATACTCCTTGGTAAAATGTGAGCAGAATGAAGTCAGTGTTGTGGACACCATCCTAGTTCAGAATCCATATCTCAAAGATATCTATTTCCTATGCAATATCTTCATGTAGCGGAGGGCCATGAACTCATGCCCATGACTTGGATCAGATAAAATTGACAAAAGCAAAAAAGTGTTTCTGAATCTGCACATAGTTGTCCCCAACACCAAAACAGCCTTTAAAATGTCATTCTTAAAGGTCTGAAAACAGAAGAATGATCTCTTAGGTCTGGAATTTGCAGCTTGTATTTGTTTTTCAGGTTGTTTGTTTTTGAGATGTGCTGCTTATGCAGTACAGTTGATGGGGGAGTGTTGCCTGTCTAAAGAAGCTGTGAACCTTTTCCTCTGACTAGGGCAAAGGCAGCAGAGAGCTTTGTGAGCCATGGATCTGTGGGGAGCCTGACTTCATTTGTACTTGTTTCCCTTCTTTGCAAAAAGATAAGGATTTTTTTCTTGGTACTTCTAGCCAATTTCTACAGCAGTGAAGACATCCAAATGGCTGCTCCAAGTCTTCCAGGCACTCCGTAGACTTCTCTCCAGATGGAAAAGACCAATAAAGCGCTGAAAACTCTGATGGAGAGGAGAAAATGTAAGGAAGAAAAAAATGTCCTAAAAGCTGATTAAACACAGAAGAGTAGAAGCATTTGCCATGATTTCCTGTCCCAGTGTTCAAGTCAAACTGAGTTTGTTGACTACCACTTGGTCTTTTCCTCAGGTTTATGAAAAATAAACAGTCCTCCTGTGAAATTACATTGAACAAGCACCAGATACAGAGCTCCCTTCCCCCATCACCTTTCAAAGACTTACTTAATGATTTACATTGTTCACAGAGTCACTCAAGCAGGCAAAGTGGAATTCCACCTGATCGGTAACATGGGGTACTTCCCATCTGAGCTGGAGTGCGAGCTGTTTGTCAGCTCTCCTAACATGCCAAGAGCTATATGGGAACTGCTGAGGTGACTATAGATTATAAGGGCAAAAATCTGCTTTTATTTTTGCAATGGCATGAAAAAAACCCCATAGAGAATGTCATTAGGACAGGGGACAAAGTGAACGTATGCACATCAACACATTATCCACCCTCAATAGCACATGGTACATTGTCTCCATTATCAGACAAAAAAACCTCACAAGAGACAGAGATCAAAGGGTTAGCTTTTCAGTGATCTTGTCATGCGGCTTCTTAAATGATAATGTAAAGGTTTTAAAAAACATTTACCGTAATTTCTGCTAAGTGTCACAGCCTAGTGAACCATTAAAAGTGAAGCAGCTCACTGAACCGCACGGAAGTGAACAGATGGAATTCCACCCTCCCTCTGCTCCAGAGCCTCCTCGAACAATGCAAAGTCTTCTTTCAAATCTCCTCCTCTGAGCTCATTACCCAGGGCAAATATGTGGCAGGTTCTATTGCCACAAAGGCTGAGGCTCGCTCTTCTTCGGGGCCAGGCTGTGCGGTAGAATTTTTCAAAAATTAAAATAATAATTTAGTCTGTTTTCTGCATTATGCAATCCTTTCTTTGTTCCTCCTTTATACAGATGCTTTGAGAAAAGGAGGACGTCCTGATTTGAGCTATCCAGGATCTCATGAAACACTGCCAGTCTTGTTTTCTCCAGACTTTACTTACAAACAAAGGTATCCATTTTCTTCCGAAACAGTTGTTTGCACCTCCATAGTTCTGAATGTTACAAAGAGAGAACTGTAGCTCTGCTGTTGCACTAACCTCCTCCTTTTACATCCTCCTCTCTGCTTCCCTGCCTAGGTGACAAGTAATTCTGCACAGGTATGCATGATCTTGCACTCTCCCTGCTAATTTTTTAGAGTGCTTTATGGGTTCATGGAAATTTGGATCATTATCTCAGGGCTGAAATTTCCACTGAGTTTTGTGGGTTTTGTGAGCACAGTGTGAACCATCTCCTCGGGCCAGCTTACAGTAGAGGCTAGTAGGGGTCCTGCAAGCTCCAGTGAGGCATTTGAATCAGTGGTGCAGCAGCTGCAGGGAGAGGAGGATGTGGGGAGAGGTGGGGAATGCTCAGTGCTTGATAGGTGCCAAAGGGCTTAGGGTGAGAGGATTCATGCAATAAACTCTAGTTCCACGCCATGCCATACTCTTTCTCCAAGGAGATGGGTGAAGGATATCACACAAAGGAATGATCTTTGCCCATATCTGGACACAGTTCACACCCCAACTCAAAAGTAAAAGGTCCCCATCAACCTGGGGACTTGGTAAGCTTAATTTGTGCTTGGTTCATTACTAAAACATGTAACTGGATAAAATCAAGCACTTTTCATTTTTATCTTTGAAACAACATGGAGGACAGAATTTGTAAGTGGAGGAAAAGTAAAATCAGAAGACTTGTCTTTGAAATTGGATCCTAGCAATAAGGCCCCTGCTTTGGAATCTGGGATATAATACGCACCTTGGCATCTTGAGCTCTCCACTTTGCAAGTTTGAACTGAAAGAGGTAATCCAGCCTTTCTGGATACTGGAGAAAGTTGGAGATCAACTTCATGGTGTAGCTGACTGGTGATATGGGCTGAGAAATACACGACTGTGGGGAAGCAAGAGGGAAGGCTCTGGTACCTCCTTCCCAGGGTGAAGCAGCAGCTCCTGTCACAGGCTGTGTACAGCAGCAGGAGATGATGCCAGCTGAACAACACATCCCTACAGGGGCACAAAGTGCTGCTTAGCCAGGCATGACCAGCCCTGGCTCTGCCTGGCCAGGCTCTCTGCTGACTGCAGCATGCTCTCACCAAGGGCACCCTGTTTCTCCTCAGAAAGAGTCAAAGTACCTCCCTCAGCACATTCCCCTTTACCCACCTCACAGCCTTCTGTTTTCACGTGCATCTGCTGTCTGTCCATCTCTCTGCTGGGTCTTTTGTCTGGCAATACCTTCCTGCTTCTTTCCAGAGTAACACTTAGCCATATGACTCTGACCCTCCCACCACTAGTTGAGCAAAAGGAAAAGGGACCTCTCTGGTATGAGAAACCATGGTGTTCAGGAGAAGGTCCAGTTTGCTCAGAAGTGGCAGCTGAAAGCATAAGTAAACTGGGAAGGGCTGAGATAGCTTACTGGGAAAGGATCCAGCATCCATCAGCTGGATGCAGCAGCCACCTGAGGAGAGACACAGTACCTGGCTGCATCTCTGTGACATGAAGTGTGTGTTCTTGAACCACAACTCTGACCATTGAACTGTTTGGAGTAATTTGCATGGATCAGGACAGACTGCTTCCTCTTGACTCTTCCATGTTGTCAGGGCAAGTGAGCATAGCCACAGTATTGCTAGGGTAGACCCTGTGCCAACTCTTATGCATCCACTTTTAAGTGGTCTTGAGCACCACAAGAGTGGGATCAGACCCTTCTGTACGAAAGTATTATCCTGGTTTTCCACTGCCAGCACCTTCCTTAAGGGTGTACTCTCTGAACAGCCTCAACTCATGTCCTCTCTCTGCCATAGCCACAGGAGCTACTCTCAGAATGAAAGGCTGAGAACTGGTCCTTTATTTGTGGAAATAGATACAAATGAGTGCTCCATGTTTCGCTATCATCTTTCTTTTTCTTCTTCTTCTTCTTTGCCATTTACATTGCATGCATACAGTTGAGCAACTTGGCTTCAGTCTTGATTGAAATATTTAATGGATATTATTCATTGTTGGTATTCTCTCGATGTTGTTCTCATTCATTTTAAAACTGCCAAACCTTCCCATTTTTCAAGGATGCCTGGCCTTTTAAATAAGGAAAGCATTTGATACCTTTATTACATTTTTTGAGGCCACATTAGCTTGTTTTTGCTATCATTTTGACTTTGATTTTAATAAACTGAATAGAAATAGCAGTCTCTCCATTTCTTAAATACTGCATGTTTTTCCATTATTGTCCACAAACAGTTGATTCCAATCAACATTCTACAACTCATTCTGTCCTCAGAATTATTGTTATAACCATTCACAAATATTTTCAGAAGTGCTTTCAATGTGATGATATTATAACCTAGCCCTAAGGGTTTATTATCTTCCACATTATTCATTTCACCTAGTCTCATTTCCTTGGACTAAGTCCAAAATAGCCCCTGGTCTTGTTGATTGCTCCTCAAACCGAAAAAACTGTTTGGTACTGCACTCAGAAGCACGCATCCATCCTTAATGACTCCACTACTGCTATGCCCATCAATGTCAGTATAATTGAAATTCCACTGTAGTCACTGCCTCTGCGTTTTTACAGCTTACCCCTTATCTATGTAAGTGTTTCCTGATCAACTACTTTGTTTTAACCACTTCTCACGTGCCTGCCAGTTTTCTTTTTGGATTGTGTCATACTTTGAAGAGGTCCTTATTCATGCTTCACATTTGTCAATTATTTGACAAGCTGCATGGAAAAGGAATAGCATTATAAGGAGCACTTTACCTATTTTTGGATTTCCCCTCGGTGTGGGAAAAGGGAATGTCTTAGAGAATTTGCCAACTATGGTTACTCAGGTGCAAAAGAAAGTGGTGGACGTAAATAGAGGGAAAACATGTCCATATTTAAGCCACATATATTCTTTTTGACAGGCAGTTTTTCTTGGAAAATTCTGGCAGTAAAATAAAGCAGAACATTTAGGATGCTTCAAATAATACAACCCTCCTCCTGGTGAGCAAACCATGAGGGGGCTTCCTGACCCTAGCAGTGTTGCAGTGCCAGCAGAGAGAAACCACTCTTCCATTGCTTAGGCATACACTCAGCCTTTGAGAGCCTAATTTGGCTTTTTATATAAGTAGATCTTCCTCACACAGAATTTTGAGGTAGCAATCAGCCCTTTACACTGTAATTCTGAGAAAGAGAGAGCCTTTCTTCTCATTTATTAAAAAAAAGTAAGTTTTACTCTTACATGGCCTGCTGAGATCTTGTATTCTTGAAGTGGGTGGGTAGAATAGTTTTTCTCCAAAACTGCATAATCTCACTGCTGGTATTGCTAAACTGTGTGCGATTTTAAATGAAGCCTGGTGCTGCTGAGACTCAGTGAAATGAAACCTTCACAGGTCTCAAGGTCCCCTGAGCATTGGCTTTTTTCGGGGGGGCTAGGGGCCTGTTGCATAAAACAGTTGAGCCTCACGGGTGAGGATGCAGGTAAAACAAATACCAAATAAGGTTTAAGGGCTTGAGAACCCTTGCTATGTGTTGTTGCCTGTGAGCAGAAAGACTCTGGTGCATTACCAAGATGCCAGCTGACTGCCATCCTGACCTCCTAACACATCCAGCCCGCAGCCAGGGAGGAGCTCATCCCTGTTTCAGTGTGAGGACCCTTTTGCTTCCCCGAGGAGCTGAGTCTGCCCAGCCCCTGGCTCGGTCCCTTCACTGGGGAGCCAGCAGTGTCTTGCAGGGCCAAGCTGACACAGATAATGGCATTCCTTCTGTCCAGGCACCCCTGCTCACATGGGGATGCTGCACCTGGCAGGTGTTTCCAGTGAGCAGCTCACACCAGGGTGCTGCCTTCTCACTATCTCAGTGCCTCGGGAAGTTGTTAGTGAAAGGATTACAGGGTCCCTTCATTTTTCATAAGCCTGCCAGTGTAATATTGTGCCTAACCTCACATTTGGGCATCGCCCATTCCGCGGTGCATGTCTTGTGTTTATTTCAGTGTCTGTCAGAGACCCAGGGTTAAAACTATTGGAGGTCCAGATGACATCTGGCTTCTCAGCTCCTCCAGAATATTGGCTGCAGTGTTTATCAGTGCATTATTCATCAAAACTGATGATGCAAAGTACAACATGCTGTCTGCAGCTCAGCGTAAGAGTGGAAAGAAGTTGGCAGAAATGCCTAGTGTTCTGTGAGCAGCATGTAATCAATAGTCTGGGTGCTTGTTCACTTTATGTTGATGACTATTCCCTCTGGTACGTCTTTGTATATTTTTGGGTTCTCTGTATTACCAGCTGTGCGATTTTTCTCTCTCTTTTCTTGATACCAGCTTTGATAGAACAGAAGGGGCAACCTTTTGTGCAGTAGGTGTCAAATCAAATAAACTATTTGCACAAAGCCTGGAAATGAGAGTCAGATGAAAAAAAGATTTAGTTGAGATTTTCCATGACAGACTGATATTTTTTCCTTCTTACCTTTTTTTCTCATAATTTTTTTTTTTTTTTAAGGAAAAAGGGAGAGATTAAATGCAGTAGAGCTAAAGACTGCTTTGCCATTAAAATTTTGAACTGAATTCTGCTTTTCAGGTAAAATAATGTAGCAAGACTCCAGAGTCTTCAGTGAAGTTACTCCCATTTACACCAGTGTAACAGGGCAGAATGTGAATGCTTATCTTTAATGCAAGAACTTGCAAAACAATAATCAGATTCTCAGCTGGGGTAAGTTGGCAAGTTTCCATTAAAGTCAATGGACCTAGGCTGATTTACACCAGCTGACGATGTGCCCCAGTATCTGCTACACTGTACACACCACACACACACAAGCCACTGCTTATTTATTTTCTGTGTTAGACCTGCAAGCAAATTTGGTGCAACAACAACCAAAGAACAATGGTAGGTGAGTCTTTCTAAAAAGCCATATTGCAGATAAGAACAGCATTGATCTTCTTACAGATCTATCCTTAGCATGTGGGTATCAGTATGCAGAGTATTCCTGTCTAGTGCAAAAATTATAATAAAGAAGAGTGGAACTAAAAATGGCTGTTTTACCAGTGGCCCAAACCGAAATAGCAATCTTCAAAATTCTGAAATGGAGACTTAGCACTAATTCTCCTAAGCAAAATATAAGGGAAGCAAAGCAAAACAAAATCTTGCTCTTCTTAGAAGGACTGTGTCATTTCTGTTTTCCAAAGGGGTTCACAAATGTGTTAACCAGCAGTATGAAGCAAAGTGGGAGCTGTGATTTGTCAGTTCTCTGCCATTTTCCCAAAGCCACACAAAGCCAGAGCATGCACAGAACAGATATGACTGCTGCTAGGTCTGAACAGTGGGTCAGTCCCAGAGCACCATGTAGCCAATATGATGTGTTTTTAACATTTGAACAGGATTACTGGTAAACAGTAAGCATTTATGTTTGTTGAGGTAAGACGAGCTCAGATTAGAAAACATGGGAGTGTAAATCAGCAGTTAATTTGCTCTTTCAATAGGCATCTTCCATTGTGCTTTCAAGATTGACAAATGTACCATAGGGTGACTAAGAAAAAAAAGAGAGAGGTACTATGAGTTTCAGGCTTGAGAATGTTTGTCTAGGTAAAGTAACTGGAATTGAAGTTGAGAGGATGTTCATGAAGCTGTACAGACTCAATAGGTGACGTCTGCAGCTCCTCTGTCACAGCATGTGCTCTTCCTGCCTGAGACAGGGGAAGTAATAACCTCAGTTCTATTGCCATAGCTAAACAACCTTCCAAGACTCACTAGGGTTACAAATGCAAGCCATGTGGGCTCACATGGAGAACTGAGGAGTATCAGAGGGCCTGTCTTGTACCTACTCTGTCTTGGGCACTTGGAGATATTTTTTTAGCTGCTGCAGAATCCCCAGTGTTGGGACCAGAGAAAATGGTGGGATGAGAAACACTCTCTCACTGAGAAAGAAGTAAAGATATTTTCTATTTCTGAAGGTTTGTAGTTTTAGGTCAAAAGACAAACTGTCCTTGAGGATGTGCAAGACTGAGGGAACGTGGGTTATGCTGGAGTTGGTATCTCTGCCTTGGCACTATTCCACATGCTTTCTGCAATATGTGGAGTATGTCCTGGAAGCATAATCTTTCCTAGAGGAGAGTTCTGATTAGCTCGTCAGACTGACCTGCTCATCTTATTTGTCTCAGTTCAGTAGGCATGCTGCTAAGCTCAGGCTTTTTGGATCTCTCTGAGTCATGGGGTGCTCTGGCACAGCAGATCTTCTAGGCTGGGAGTTAAAGAAGTGACAATGCTAGAGGCAAGTGATTTTTGAGAACCACAGAGGAGAGGAGAAAATAAAAAGTGAAAGTGGGTCACCACTGCTATACACTGGTGTTAGATTTGATTTTGATCACAGCCTGTTGCCAAATTGTGGAACATTTAGCCTTGTCCCTCAGGGGACTGTGGTACCAGAAGATACTGCTGTGGGCAAGAGGAAGGAAAGAGTGTTATTGTGGTTACCCATAAAATATTCAGCAATACAGAATTTTATTGCAAGGACTGTTTTACCTGGATGCAGACTGCAGGATTTGGACTGAAACAGTTAAAGAATTTGCTTGCAGTTGTGTAACAGGTCAGGAGTTGGGTCAGACCAAGGACCAAGAACATGTGATGTGGTTGTACTGTCCTGTAGCCGTAAAACCTATTGTCACCCCCTGCTGCTGTACTTTTCAGGTTTTCAAAGGCTGAGCACACCTTCCACAAAATCAGACAACAGGAACCCATCATGAATGTTGCAGCCTGTAGCTAATGGTGTATGTTTGTGTAGTCCTGTGGCTCTCTCCTCTCCACAGTGTTCTCTCCCCTTCAGTGACCCCCTAGATCTGTGTGATGATACTCCTCTTCATACCCACTCCTCTTCCTTGCTAAGAACACATAAATGATAGAAATATTAAGAATAGAAACATCCAAAATATCTTTGTTTGCCTCCTTACATGTTCAAAATATTTCTTATTCAAAATAAAAATGAAAATCTCCAAATGAGGGTACTTGCTGGGGTGTAGGATTGTGTTATTTCATTTCACACAGAAGAGAAATTTGTTAAAAATTCTGGTTTAGCAAAGTGCTTTGTAAATGTTTTGCTCGGTAGACTGAGAGAACATGGGCAAATGGGTAGCTTTGGGAGGATCTGGGTTCACACATTCAGAAAATAAAGTGGGAAAGCTAGTGAAAACCTCTGGGATATTTTTTGTAGGAAGATATCAAGCCATGGAAGTAATATATTCTAGTAGAAACCTTTTCTGGCATATGTTCTGATCAGGTTTATTTCAGTATAACTTTTTTCAGGGCTCTTCAGGGGAAGAAAAAGACTCCAGCTGACTGGTACCTTGTAATCCAGTGTTAAGCTGAATAGATAGCTGCACCAGCCCAATGTTGGGAGTCAAGATTTATTTTCATTCTCTTTTTGTGTGTGTCTTGAATAGCTCACCTATGCAACACCTTATGCCTGGCATTGCTGTCCTATTCAGTGGGAAGCTGGAGCTTCCCCAGCATCACAGATGACCAAGGCTTCCCAAGTCATCTCACTTCCCAGCATGGATGCCCTGGTATGCACTGGTATGCTTGGATGCTGAGCCTAATTGATTGGTAGGAGGAAAAGACACCACACTGAAGCCTGCATGGACTATTTGCACCTCCCAGTAGCTGCACCATCATCTCTGAAAGGTGCAAATACCTTTGCTGACTTCATTGAAGGCTTTACTTTGCAATAGTACATGTAGACACTCACTTAAATTTCTGGAAATGTGCTCATAAAGACAACTGAAACATTTGTCTTCATACCTGTGACATCCTGCCTAAACCTTTCTACTTTCTGAAAGGATCTCTCTGCACCATGCCCAAAAAAAATTATTTCTTCTACTTCACAGATTTCATAGTTGGTCAGCTAAGAAGTCTTGGGCTGATGCTTTGTACTAGGGATGGGAGTACAGAAGACTCTCACATGCATTCTCATGCAGGTGCATATGCTTTTATGGAGACACAGATCCTCCAAGTTAGTAGAATCTGGAATGACTAGTAGGGTCACTGTTGTATGAAGATTAGTGAATGCTAGTCAGAAAAAGCATATTTCTTTTCATACAGGTCTGGTTTCTAATAAAATCTGAGATAAATTTAGAGTAAAGACCAGAGGAAAGGAAATGTTTTGCTTTCTGGGTCTCTTACTGTCAACTTCTATCTCAGATCCCCCAACAGAGAGAGATTTTACTGAAGCATATAATTTAAGCAAAATCCCAGTGTTGAGATTGCCCAATTTTCACTTTTTGTCTCTTGCAATGTGACTCCATTTCATGTTGTGCTCTATCCACAGCTGTTCATCACCTCCCTAATAATTTCTGCCATTTGCTAGGAAATGCTGCTCCACCTGACAACTGTCCTGCAGGTCAGGGACCCCCTTCTCCCCTCCCAGAGCTGAGCACCACGCAGCAACAGAGGTGCACAGCAGCACCCACAGCCACATCCCTTTCCTGTCACTCATGGCACTTTCCATCATGCTGGGCCTGAGACTACACTCTCTGCAGCTTGGTCTCAGGCTTTCTGCTCAGGTGGGGTCTCCAGCAGCTCCCCAGCAGCTCTCCCACCCTGACCCTGTCCTCCCAGCCTCAACAACATAAACCCATCCATGCCATCTTGGCTTCCCTTTCTGTGTTTTATGACAGCTGGGCCACTTCCAGATTGAAAATGTCTGAATTAAAATATAAGGGAGAAGTCATTTGGTTCTTTCATATTTGTAGAATTGTGTATGATGTCAAGTTGAAGTCCAGAGCATCCCCTGCATGGAATAATCCAATTGCCTTGCCACTAAAAATAGACCCTAATTCAGCTCCAGGTGAGCTGAGCATCAGTTTCCAAAAGTGTGTTTATCACGTGTGCTCTAAAATGAAAATGTAGTTATTATTCTTGTTAGACATAAACAAGATTTTTAACATTATCACCACGAGTTATTCACTGGCCAAATATCCACAAGGATTTTATTTGTGGGAAAAAAGCTGGCCAAATTATTCATCAGTGTTGTGGCATCCACGACCTTGGGTCAAATCCTGTGGTGCTGTAGGGAAAGAGACTCCCATTAACTTCAAAGTGGGAATGTGACTTAATGAATTGAACATACATGAAACAAGGCCTTTAGAAATCAACCCTTTGGATATTCTGTGTCTAATTATTTTCTAATTATCTAAAAGATCATCTAAGCTTCTTTATAAGCTTCTTATAAACCAACCAAAGTTCATTATGCTACTATTAGCATTAGTATGACTTGCTATAAATAATAATGTGAATATTTATCTATCTTGGGGATATATTAAAAAGAACCTCAGGGAAATGAGGCCGTACAGAGAACTTTGCTGCAGGACCAATAGTCTTTTCGGGGAATAGTGATTTTGAGTGACTCAGGTTTAAAAACTTCAGAGCACTTTTCAGTTAAAATATCGACTAATTTAAGGCTAACTAATCTAATTATTACTCAGTCCAGAAAATATTAGTCTATTTCTCACAAGAAGGGAGGACATAGATTCCATACCTACCTTTTCAGGAACTTTCTCTCTGATTAAATAATCTCATAAGAATATTTCTTATGTAGGAGTGAAATTGTGTAAAAACAATTCACTCAGCCAAAACAAGCAAACAAACAAGACCCCAAGTCATTTGAAATGCTTCTAGTTTTAGTAGCATAGCTATGGAATGAATCAGCATTAAAAACAAAGAAAACTGAGCTTCTTCTTTTTTTTTTTTTTTTTTTCCCCCTTTGTATACCATTCAGTTTGGATAATCCACTTTTCAAAAAAAAACCATCTGCACATCAATTACCCAAGCACTTTAGAATGCCATAATCTCATTTTGTGACCAGGATGTGAAATTCAAATGTCATCTAATTCTATCAGTAAATGACATTTTGGTGCCTTGTATTAGATATTGCACTATATAAAAAACTCCCCAGCTTTTTTCAGCTGTTTTTAAACACAAGAATATATAAGAGAAAACAGGAATAATAGTTATTTTTTAGATTCATCAGAGAGATAGATAGGATTGGTTTTATCTACACTGGGTAAAGACAAAGGGATTTTTAATTCACTTAATGAATTCACTGTGTTAAATCAGTGCTGGGCTGTAAGTGTTGCAGGTGCCTTATTACCCTCTACATTTTTGACACACACACTCAGATATTTTCACCAGCAGATCTGTAGACATGGTTCTGTATGGGCAAAAATGAAGTCTACTCAAGGCACAGTAGAAAATTTTTCCCTAAAATATTGATTACTTTCCTGGTTGTTAAATCATTATTAAAGCAGGTTGAAAACTCTTTTGCAGTCTCTTCTAATACTACTTCTGTCACAAATGACATCACTTTTTAACAAGATGGATGCTTTCAGTGCTGGGCTCAGAAATGCCAAGTAGAATTAGCAACTTTAAAAAAAATACATTTCAATGTTTATTCATGGTGACATATGCTTCTTACGCTGTAGCTCCACGTTGCTGGCCATGATATGGCTGCAGTTTTCCTTTAACTCACCAGCACAGGGCAGCTCCAAGGAGGCAAGGCAGGAGAAAGCTTGGCAGGGCACAGCCTGGTGAAGCGTGCAGGAGGCTGAATTCCACCCTCCCCACCGCTCCAGTCCAGTGAGCTGCATCCTTCTGAATGCTCCCGATGCTGTGGCCACCAGAATTACAATAAAAAAATATTTGCAAAGTATTCTTGAGTCGTCTGAAGAAAGGGACTCCATGCAGAGAAGATGTCGAGCATAAAACTTAAAGCCTTTAAAAAATACTACTGTAGGGCAGACATGCACATTGAGAAGCATCCCTTCTGCTGCTACAAAAGGAACAACAAACAGGCACAAGCTTTGCATAGAAGATGATTTGCTGAAATGGAATCAGATGGTCATATGACCCTTTCAGACACTGGAATTAAGCAGTGAGCTGTTATTCCCCAGCTCTACTGTGCTACCAAAGCTGCTGCCATGTTTCTGTCTTTTCTGTCATGGGCAAAGTGATCTCTTTGGAAAATACTTCAGAACCTTTTCAAATCCTTTTTTCCTTTCTCAGGAACAAAGTTGTCAGCACTAATGAAAATGTCTGTTTCATTTATAGCATTATTTTTGCCTTTCATCACAATAAGTAAGTTGGCCACGGCTCTGAAGAGAGGGATTTTCCTCTCAAGCCATGCCTGGCCCTATGCTTATTTTGTTCTCCCCATTCCATAAGTAACCAGCAAGAGGTGCAGTTAATAATGTGTTCTCTCAATTGACAAGTGTAAGGGATATGTAATTCCAGTTGATTGCCAAGTGAACAGGACCAGGGAGGAAGAACCAGTGAAAAATGTACACTACCAGATGCACATGAGATACTGTTTCTTGATTAAAGCACTGCGAAACTCAAGAATACTACTTCACCTGAAATATAAAAGGATCCTTCAGGAATTATTCTGCATTCAGGACTCCAGTGATCTTTCCATGCTGGCTGTTGGGCTGACTCTCCTTCAAGTGGCACTGCCCTTAAAATGCCTTCCAACACGCTTGCAGCAGGGGAAGTGTTTGTAGGACATGGCAACCAGCTGTTAGGCAGACAGCCCTGCTGCAGACTCCTGGAGCTGCCCCTGAATTCAACAAGGTTTTATAGGTCTACCTTGAAGAAAGGTTTTCTCCTTCATTTGACCCTTAGCTTTTATTGCCTTGGGAAGTAACTGCAAGTCTGTTCAGTGTTCTGTGGTTTATCTAAGATCTTGTGGAAAGAATCATAGGAAAACACAATGAAAATATTACATAATATAAAGAAGAGCAGCGGCCGGATGAATGCAAGCAAAGTGCCTTTAAAAGGGACTTTTTGTCTCATGGCTGAGGACAAAGAGGTGTGAGATGATGCCTTGGAGCATGTATTGTTGCTCTTTATGTGTTGCAGTGGGAAATCAAATTTACCTGAACAGTAGGAAGGGTGGAAACAGTGAAACCCCAAGCAACATTAGTATATGCAGCTGAGCCACAGCACCCAAGAGAACAGAATCTGGGTCACAGTCTTGTCTTACCTTACAACATGATGAAATGGCCTCTGAAGAGCACAGCCAATGACCAAACAGCAAGGAGAGAGGAGTTTGGCTACTCTAAAGCCTCAGGAATAAGGCTGCAGTTTCTTTCTCTACAAGGGGCTTTTGAAACCTAAATCAAATTCCTAAAAGGGAAAAACTGTGCCAGGGAGCAAACATTCCGACCCCTTCTGTTATTTTTCTTTCTTCTTGCTGTTTTTTGGCTTTTCAGTGCGTTTTGCATCCGATGTGAAGCTTTATGCCTTATCTTATTTGTCTGTGTGTAAAAGGTACCTGCATTTTGCCAAAGCATGAGCTGAGACACAGGCCATACTAAGTCTGTCTTTGGTGGTAATGTTTAATTCAGCTTGCATTTCAGAATCAAGAACCATAGGGCACTTGCATCCAAGCAGCATTTTAAGGAATAAGCTCACATGGTGAGTATGATACAACACAATTTTCAAAATAACTAAATGTCTGCACCTACCTTAAACTTCCAGGGAACTAGAAATGCTCAGCACCTCTGGAAGAAGAAAGGTGTTGCTGCTGTAATAAAATCTCTGAAAGAGACAGGTTAATAGCTCTGACTAAGTAATTTTTTCCTCATTAACACTTTCCTCCCTTACCAGTGCAGGGAACCCTACAGATCCTCAGGCACAGCTAGCATTTCTCTTTGCTCCAAACAAAGCCAAGAAGAAAAAAACAAAGTCTAGAAACCTTTGTGTAATGCTGTGCACATAAACTCAAAGCTGACCTATTCCTACAGTTCAGCTTTACAGCTATTTTGGTTAGCAATAATAAAATATTAGGTTTGCACAAGGCTTTACCCATGGTGTTAATGAGCAGTCAGAGAGTTACATGGCAAAATATATTTCCAGTTTCTCACTTTAACTTTGTTTAGCCTTGTATCACACCTAAACTGTCCTACAGAAGGTGAGAGACCAGGGCATCATGTATGTAATGGCAGAAATGATCTTGGAAGACCACTGATGTGATTTTGGTTCAAACTCACATCAAGGAAATCTGAACAAATTGTGATGTTGCATTCATCAGGTGTGTCCAGAAAACATTGCCCAGGACAACTCAAATGAAAGTCATGGCCTTTGCAGTTTATCACATTAAGCATGGCCAGCTTCACATGGTCTCTGCTGACCCTCCAAAAGGGCCCTTGGCAATTCTTCCACACCAGTTTCTTTCTTTTCTGCCAGCCTCGTCCTCACAGGAGGAAACAACAGCTTTGTTCTGCCCTGAGAACAGTGCTGGAAAGGGTTAATTTTGCACTGTCTGACTTCTGTGTAAACACTGCTGACATTTCATCACTGGGATTTGTCACTAGCCAAAATAAGATCACATTCACCAGTCTAAAGGCACTGAAGAAGTGTCACTGGCATCTCTGTGCTTATGGCTGCATTACTGTCTCTGCTACAGATCTTGTTTTCACAGATTAAGAACATCCACAGAAAGTTCTGTATGCACAGCTGAAGCTATTTAAGAGCTGTGTTTTAGAGGAAATGTGAGGACAGACAGAAAAATGCAAAGCAACACATGAGACAGAATAAAAACAGTCAGAAGGAATACATTAATTAAAGTACTCTCCTAGAGAACGGAATGGCCTTCCTTAGATTTAGATGGGAACTGAGAAAAGCCTTTTGTCAAAGGCAGGGTGGGGCTTTTTGGTCTCTTATCCACTTTTGCATAACTGCACCCAAACAGAAGTCAAGAATTTAGGGTGGGGGTGAATGAAAGTGCCTTTCTAAGGCACTTTGCCTCCTATGGTACCTGGGTTTACAAACTGAAATATCTGGAAGTGAAACAGCTCAAGGCTATGTTACAACTCTCTGGACACTGACTTCTACAGCATGACTAAAATTAGGTGAGGACAACTGTGCAGCAGCTTCTCTTATGAGCTGCTGGGGAGAGGGGCTGTAAACTGAGGGCAAACCTTGCCCTAATAATTTTAATGGGGTGACATTTAAAGCACAATATAAATTTAAGGCAAACAATATGAGCTAAACCAATACAATATAATCTATGATTTGTAAGTGCTGTTGCTAGTTACTCTTTTTGTGCAAGTACTGTAAAATGACAGCCAGCCCAGGATAAGTTAATGCCAAAAGATGGGTTTGTGCTCTGAGCTCTGCTATGCCTGAGCTAATCTTCTGGGTAGGAAAAGCATAAAAATTACAAGTATCCAAGAATAAGTAACGCTTGTAAGTTTTCGGCAAGGAGATAATGAGACAAGTTCACCAGTTGGCTCAGCCTTACTGATCCAGACACAGTGATGACTCCTGGCAGGCACAAGGATGAGATATAAGAAGCAGGTCACAACTTTTAATCTAATAGGTCGGAAAAGCGGAATTCAAGGCAGAAAAGTCTGGGGTTTGGGTACCCACCCATCTGCCCCAAAATCATGTAGCCTGTCCTGAGCCACAGGGAGGACTTGGCTCCTATTCTGACTATCCCCAGGCTTCACCCTGCAGGCAGTACTGTCACTGGGGATGAGAGCTTATTCTGGAAAGTCATTAGTTTTTTTCTTCCTGTGATGAACATTGAAACCACCACTTGGTCTTTGCTTTTGGGAAGAAAATCTGAGGCCTGTGTTCCTTAGAAGGCAACAGTCACAGTCTGTGGTGATGTGTATAGGTGCCTATAAACTGTTAAAATGAAAGGTTTAAATTCATATTCTGCTTAAATAATCCCAGGAGGGAGATACTTCAGAATCTGATAATTTCAGCTCCAAGGGGAAAAATTTTGTCTCAGTGCCCAAAGTGAACCAGTCTTGCAACACCCTAAAACTGCAACCCCTGCTCTCCCTGACGCTGTACAAGGCAGTCCATGACCACACGGGTAGATGGAGTGGCTGATTGTGGGGCCAGGAGGCACCAGCATATCCATCAAGGCTGTCAGTGGAAGGGGCAGGAGGGGCTCTGTGCAGCTGACCACCACACAGGGGACACCCACAACGGGGTGCACATCCACAGTGGGGGCTCGGGGAGGAGTTAGGCAGCTGTACCCCCCTCCTGGTACCACTTTCTCTAGTTTGATATCAAGGACAACTATCAGGCCCAAGAACAAAAACAAGTGAAGGTGAAAAACAGGTGAAGTGAAAAGAAAAAACAAGGAGGATGGAGCTTCATAATCTGAAGCTACAGTTGGACAATTGATTTTAATATGATAATGGAACAGAACTTGTAAAAGTGTGTGAAAAGTCTCTATAAAAGAGACCACGTGATTGGTCATCTAGTTTGTGATCACTTTGAGGTGCATTTTGGGTGTGGTCCAGCTGCACTCTTATGTGGCCCAAGTGTGCCCATTGAGGCCTTTTAATAAATACCTACTTTATCCTTTTGCTTTGTCTTTGTTCCAGGTCAGTCTCCAGAAGGCATCAGCTGCACATCACCCTCATGCCCATCTTGGCTGTTTGAACCAGTGTTTGTCCTCCCAGCTTCCATGCACAGTGCTTTCCTTGCCTGTAGATCCTGGTGTAGACACACCAACTGCACACTGCATGCAACACCAGCACTAGAGGTGCAGCACACACCACTCTGCCTGGGAGAGAGCTCACCTCCTTCTGCCAGTGGGTAACATCATGCCCAGAAGTCACATGTGTCTCGTGAAAGAGGTGCAGAGTCTTCACACAGCTGCAGCTTAGCAAGGAAGACCTTGCAGGAGGGGATGCTGTGGGAAGGAGGAAGTCTGTGGAGGCCTGAGCTTGAAAGTGTAAGACAGGAGCTTGGTGAATTTAATCTCTCAAAGTGGTTCTCAAAGAGCCAGCTCAGGGCTTGGAGCATTGAAAAGATCATAGAATCATGGAGCCATAAAGGCTGGAAAAGATCTCCAAGACTGAGTCCAACCTTTGATTGAACACGACCATGCCAACTAAAGCACATCACCAAGTGCCACATCCAGTCAGTTCTTGACAGGATAGTGACTCCAGCTTCCTACACTGCCCATTCCAGTGCTTAATCACCCTTTTTTGACGTTCAACCTGAACCCACTCTGGTCCAGTGTGAGGTTATCTCATCTGGTTGTTTGCAGTGGGAAGAGACTGACCCCCATCTGGCTGCAACCTCCTTTCTGGCAGTGATAGAGAGTGATAAGGTCTCCTCTGAGTGTTCTTTTCTCCAGAATAAAAAACCCCATCTCTCTCACATGACACTCTCTAGACCCTTCACCAGCTTCACTGCCCTTCTCTGGACACACCCCAGCACACCGCTGTCTTTCCTGTAGTGAGCACCTGGATCTGGGCAGAGGCTCAGGGTGCAACCTCAGCAGTGCCGAGGTGAGGCCTCACCAGTGCTTCTGGCACATCTTCCTGATGTGCTAGAAGACAGGAAAGAAGACTTCTCTGGTCCATAAGTTCACATTTGGCCCATGGTGGCAGACATGAATTGCTATTTCAGCGTGATGGGTGTTTGCAACACCCATATTTCTGCTTGGGGGGTTCAGGATTGCCTAAACGGCCGGAAATCTGCAGTGACACAAAACTGCCAATAAAACTGCTGGAGGCTGGAGGAGTCCCTGCTAGTGTTGGAAGGAGACATGCCCTAGGTCCTGACTAAGCCCTGCTAGGTAGATATGAGAAGTCCTTGCAGGGATTTTCTGTCTCACATGACATGCACAGCAGCCAGAGCAGCATATCCCTGTAGAAAATGAGGTGAGATGTTTGTCCTCCCATCAATTTGGTAAATGTTACCAGTACAACCAACCAGCACTCCACCCTCTAGGAAAATACCAACATTTTAACAGCTAAACAGGCACCTCATCTTCACAGATCTCAATGGCTCTGAGAGACTGAAATGGCGATGGTGTGATGAGGGAAGGGAGACACTGCAGAAATGAAGTACTAGGCTGGTGTGGCTGTGGGGCACACCTGCAAGGCAGATGAATAGGAAAACATCATCAAGTCTACAATTACATTCTTCAGGCAGAAGAGAAGGAGCTGCCTCCTGGTTCAGGTCACACCAAGCTACAGCTGATAATAACGTGGGTTAATATATATGTTCCCAGTTAGCCTGGTAATTTGGGTAGAAAGAATGAGTGTTGGTTAATTTTTACTCTTGCTTTTTTTTGTATCCTCACAAAGAGGATACAATAGGCTAGTGTGAGACATCACCCTTTAAATTCACATGGCTTTGTCCTTAAACAATAAAGATTTTTTTATCACTACTGACACCTCAATATATAGCAAAGGACACCCTGAAATGGTCGTTGCAATTTCAAATGAATGAACATCAGTACACCACATTGTCAAAAGGAATTATCCACAAAACCAGGGCATTTGAAAGCTGAACTTCCACATAGTTACGGAATTTTATGCAGCTGAGAAAGTGGGAGCAATAGGAAATAACTCCATGCGGTGTTTTACATGGACATGTTTGAATTACACATACAAGAGCCTTCCATTGTTCACTCTGCTAGTGTGAGTATATAATTTTCCTGCTGTCTTTTTCCCTCTTTTGTTCTTTTCAGCTATTTTGTGATTAACACCGTCTGGGGAAGAATTTCAGTATTTTCTCTGGTTTAGCAGGATGTGAGTGAGGTGGTGCTGCTGCATGAATCTTTTAAAAGCAGCCTAAGAAATATTTAAGACCTTAGTCTAGGAGGAACAGCTCTCCCAGGCATAATTTTTGGTGCTGGTTGCAGCAGGGAGCGTATGCTGTGAGGAAAGTATTATTTTTCTAAATGGAAGGTGTCAGATGGTCACGCAATGTGACTGCATGTTCGAGATCACTGCCTCCCATCTGCAATTTGTGACGTGTGAAAGATTCTGCCCAAATGTGCTCACCAACTGGAAAACCTCGGCACTTTTTTTTTCTTATCAGGAGAGACCAAGATAACCAATGGTTTTACAGATCAGGGATCCTATCAAATTAATATCATTCTAGGATAAAATCTGCTTTAAATACAACCACTAAACTCCAGCAAAGTTAACTAGTACATACAAGTTCATTCAACTGATTAAAAATCCCTACTAGTAAAACAAGAAAATATATATGGAATTTTTTTCAGGAAAAGTATTCTGCTCCTATCTTTTAGCTCAAGGTTTGGTATAAAATGTGACAGTCTTTTCCAGCACTAATTAATGCCACCTAATTATAACACTTACTAGGCTCAAGCCAGGCATTAATATATTGTGAATAGTTTCTCCTTGTCCAGCTTCCCGCTGGATCACACAAGATGATTGCTTTTTGCCTCTCTCTATTGGTTAAATGGATGCCACTGTGGCTAGGGCAGAGGCTTAACAAAGATTATTTGCCTTCAGCAGAGAATATGCACCCTACCAAGAGGGGAAGGTGCTCCAGACCAGGGTGGGTGGCAGTGCCTGTCCTTCCCTCTGCCCCGTGAGGGCAGCCCATCAAAGGGGTTATGAGCCAGCGAGTGAAACCCCATCTGTGCTGATGGTGGGGGCCAGGGGATGGCTGTCCCTGGACTCCTGGGTGCCTGCTGCAAGGTTCAGGGGCTGCATGGAGCCAGGAGAGCCTCCTGGCAATTGCCCCAATTGAGGTAGGACAGAAGATGCTCCTGTGAGGCAGTAGTCAGGCTACCCCAGCATCCCATCTGGCCAGTGTATGGTGACAAACCCGTGTGATCTTTGCGTACCACAAGACTATGGTGTGGCTCACCTAGTGTTAGTAAATCCCAGAGAACCCCAAACAGGAGTACTTGGAGAATTCAGGGGATGGATATAAGCCTCACCCAGCCACTGGAGCATCCTCAAGCATTTTATAGTCTGAGCTGACAGCTACCAGAGGAGAACTCCTCTCATATGAGTTATTACTTTTGATGATCAGTAAGTTCTTTGCATTTTATTTCCCTTCTTGGTTCACCCAGGAGGTAATACAGCAGGTATCTGTGCCAGCTCCCTGAAAAGGAGCAGCAGATGTGCTCATGACTCAGCACTGGATGCATGTCTGAGGAGGGGCTGCTGACCAAGGCTTTGTGATGAACAGGGCCATTCCAGGTGTAGCTGCAGCTATTTGCATGCAGCAGAGCTGTCTGCAACCTAACTGGTGTACACAAACAGAGGAACAAGAGGAAGGCGCTTGTAGAAATTGATTAAAACATTTCCAGGAAGATAGAGGCTTGCCCATGTGCCAAGGATGCTGTTTTTGCCCCTGTTATTTGTGCTGGGATGAATATATTACAGGTACCTCTACTGTCCCCCATTATCACACAGAGAGGCTTCAGGGACACGTTCTTAAAGAAAAGACAGTGAACAAGATGAAGGTGGAAAGCATTTGAATAACAGCCCTTCATTTGCTAAATGAGTCTAGCAAAGGTAGAAGACAAACCTGGCTGCATTGCCTTGGGAGAGGGCCATCACATCACCCTGGAAAAGAGGAAAGATTTTGTCTTTACACCTGATAGACATCTCTCCTAGGATAAATACCAAATACTAGTTAGAGGTGCAGGCAGGCATCTTCACTTGAGAAATCACTCCTGGGTCAGGGAGCTCCTCCTTATGTGAAGCCATGCCACTGAGCTCTGCTAGGTCTTGCTTACTCTAGTCCAGCAGGACACCAGTGAGCTTTCTTCAAGTGTTTCAGAGCCACCTTCTAGTTGAGTAGGAGCCCTCCTAATCAGTCTGTACCCATATGTGCTTCTGCCTACACTGTCCTGTAAACTCTCCATCCCTGTGTTTATCTTTTTACTTGTCTTATGGATGCACACAGCCAGAGGGGAAATAACTCTTCAGAGCCTTTGTTTTTACACAAAATAAATGCCCTATGGTCTCACAGACAAAAAGATCTTTATTCCCCTGAGCCTTCCAGCCCTTCTCTGCATCTGTCCAGACCATGCTCCTTTACTTGTGTTTTAGCGACCTCTCTATTTCTGATGATGCCTTTCCCTTGCACAGTGGATGAGTATTTCCTATTCATGCCACAGATATGTGATCAGATACAGCCCAGGCTGAATGGCTTCAGCAGGTTGGTTTTCCTTAGTTACCCTTAGATGTACTAGGATGGGTCCTTCTTTTCCCAGGTGTCATGGTTTAACCCCAACTGGCAACTAAGTGCTCAGCACTACTTAACCACTAAAACATCAGTGTGTTATCAACATTATTGTCACACTGAATCCAAAACAGAGCACTGTACCAGCTACTGGGAAAAAAGAAACTCTATCCCAACAAAACCAGGACACCACGCAGTATCTATTCAACCAACTACTAGTTCATTAAAAAAGAAACAAACACTGAGATTCTACTACTTTTTTTGAGCAAGAGGAGTGGGCACCTTGGTAAAGGTACTTCAGTATGAATTTGAAATAGAGATCTCTTTCCAAGGTGTTCAGGCATGATGGAAGATTTATACTCTACAGTATTTCTGAGCACAGTTTCCTGTGCTTAGCTTGAAACCCACCTCACCCAGGCTTGCTCATTGCTGTCAGTCCATGAGCACCAGATCCCTGGACAGTTTTATCTTAGGAAAACATACAATACTACAGCTCCAAGAGAAGGTCTCTGCCATGCTCAGCACTGATTTAGCAAATCAATACCTTACTCTAAGCCTTCCATCCTTTCTCTGCTCTTGCCCCCATCACTTCCCATCACAGGAAGTGTTGTCAGCCTTCTGACTGTATCTATGCTTACTTTTGCCATAATTACTCTATCTTCCCCCTCATTTCCCTGCTGCAGCAGGCAGCTCACAGGTAGTACTGATGGTTTCTCTTTGGTGGCCACAGGGCCACCATGTCCTTTAGAGCTGCTGAGTAAGGAGCTTGTTGTAAATCACAAAAGTGCAGTAAATATGTTTTGTCAGCATTCAGTGGTAGGAAAGTCAAATGAAAAAAAAGGGAAAATAGCCACTGCATTTCAGGGACCAGAGCCTGGTAAGACATTTTCCAGCAAAGACCATACTATAGGATCCTTTTTTTGTTTGTTTTTATAAAGCCTGAGTTACAGCCAAAACAGCCGAAGTTTTAAAAGCTCTAAGAAAAAAACTCAAACAACTGGCCAATAATTTGCCATCTACTCTATCCCAAAACATGGTGAACCGAACTGACTAGTGACCAAAACATACTCAAATATTACGTGCATGAGGCAGGAAGTTTGGTGGAGACAGATTTGAAGGAAGATTTTGTATTGCTCAGAAAGTCACCCAAGCAGGACAAGGCTGGAATTCCATCTGTTAGGTTGTGCTCAATGAACTGGGTCACTTTCAATGGTTCACTAAGTTCTGACTATCTAAAAAGTAGAGTTATTATGCTTTTAAAATCTTGGCTGCTGCAAGGCAAGTTCACCTTACTGTTCTTCGCCATCATCCATGAGTTTAGCATCTCTGAAAGAGGGTAAAGATGTAGTTCACCACCTAGAAGATGAGTCATGTGTGATACACAACACCTGGGCTTCTGGAAAAGAGATGTGAGCAAATTTAGTTGCATAATAAACACACTTACGTCAGAGAAATCCTTGGCAGAACTTTGTTTCCTGAAGAACTAACCTCTAGAATTTGGAAAAGCTGACTTCCAAGACTGATCTTTTTATTTTAGACCTCATGAAGGTCTCTGCACTCTTGAGACTGATCTCTGGATGCAGTCAAAGACAGTAAATGTTTGGATGGCCTGTTGTTCCTATTTATTGTAAGAACAGCTACAAAAACAGTCGGAAAACATGGAAAGATAATGTCTTTGGGGGCAAAAAAACCCCAAATTGGTCAAAGATGGACAGAGAGATGAGAAAAAGAAATATATCTACCATTGTCGAAACATGAACACTAGGGTTTAAGAAGGTGATCTTTACTTCAAAATACAGAATTCACTTCTCATTTCTATATTTAGTTATACTTTATCCCTACATAGATTGCACTGGGGAAAATGTATATTACTATTTTTGGTGTTATAACTTATTTTTCCTCTGTACAAAGGGGTTAGTAACAGTTAGCTGCCTTCCAAAGGTGATTTACAGTGTTATAAAAAATAGAACATCAACAAAACCAAGAGAGTTAAAGAATGAGCACAGTTCAACAAAACTATATGGACCTCTAAACAGAATCCACTGAAATCAGCACTTTGGAATTTAATGTGAAGAACACATTATGGAGCCTGCAATTAAAGACTTTTTCCCCCTAGATGGTCACATAAATAAATGAACCATTCAGAGTGAATCAGTTCACTGAGGAGCAGGAAAGTGCACAGCGTCAGCTTTCTGATCACCTCCTGACAGGAGTACTGTAACTTCTACACCCTGACCTCCTCCATGACCAAGTTCCTCCTCTTTAGTCCATTTGGGTCACTGGCACATAAGTACCCAGGATGAAACTCCTTGTGGAGATATTCAAGCTGCTAAGCACTAAATGTGCCTATTGAGTCACTGCAGATGCTGTATGTTGAATCTCACCTGTCAGACAAAATTGAGGTTCAGTTTTGGTGCAAAGCAGCAGCACAAAATAAGGGTATTTCCCACCTAGGTATGGACAGCTTGGTGGAGAAGCTGTGGTCTCACATGTTTGCCAGGAAGAGGAGGTCTCTCTGAAGCTGATATAGTCCTGCTGGTGAGGTGCAGTGGACAGATGGTGCAGTGAGATGGTTTGGGTAGTTCTACATAGGAAAAAAATCTGCCATTTATATGAGGAAAGAACGCAGACTTACAAACTGCTTGAGTTCTTGCAGGTTTAGGGGTACATTTTAGTAAAAAAGACTATCAAAGGCAGTAAAATATAGACCAATGTCATACTTTTTTACGAATTAAAGTGATTTTGAACATTACTGGCTGATTCTTATGTGATTCTCTTCTAAATCTTCATTTTCATTTAGTGACTAATCACATTCAGATTTGCCTTACTTTTTTGCATACATTTCTTCAGCTTCTGATCCTCATAACCAAGAAGAAAAAAAGAAAGAGCTTTTCAGTTATTTTGGAATTTACCTCCAAAACAAACCTTCATATATATCTCAAGAAGTAACCACTACATGTTTGTTGATTTTATTCTCTCTCCTGTGCCTAGACTGATCTTGTACAACTGCCCTGCAATTTCATTGTTTTTCCTAATTCTCTGCTCCTCCTGTGGTTGCTGGTGAGGTGATGAGCCCTGTGGTGCAGGATACTGCACCAGCCCATCAACCTGCTCTTTAGGTTTTCATTTAACAGCTGTCATAGGGATGCAAGTCTCAGATCTGGGTAGTGAACAAGTCTCACAAATTTGTTCTAGACCAATATCTGATGCCTTGCAGAGCAGATTCTCCTATCTTTATTTTAAGATACATTCATTATTTCTCTGATTGAAGAGGTACATGTTATTTCCCCCTGCCCATGCAGCCAACTCAGTCTTTATGGGAGGGTGATAGGACATAAAGCTGCTCTACCTGAATAGCTGTGGGGATTGCTGGAAATCCTGAGGCTGCCCAGCTGAACTCCAAGATTCAGGCAACCAGAAAGTGGCAGAGGAAGAAGAGATTTTCTTCAGAGCTTCACTAAGAAACAAACATAACTCATCTGCAAGGTAAGGGGAAACAAAGAAAGAAAGAAAGAAAAAAAGAAAAAGTAATTGACAATAGATCAGTGTCTACAAGATGCTGAGCTTCATCAGTGCTCCTGAACTTCACAGCAGGCAGCAATACATTTTTCAGAAGGTAGCACTGGACCTGCAGAAGCATATTATGTTCCATAATCATATTTTTACAGCACATGTCCCTTAGGGTGTTAGAACCCTCACAGAATTCTCTCTCCACACCCACTATTCTCACCATTTCTGCTTTATAGAAGCAAGTGCATTGAAGTGTAGTGAAGAAAATAGCCACACCAGCAGAAACAGTCTCTAATTTGGGCTCATGAACAGGAACTGGAGGAGCAGCCCACATGGCCAATGCTTGACTTCTACCCCAGAGCCACCTAATACTGAGAGAGGAGGGAAAGAATTCCAGAGTAAGAGATCTTAGTAAGTTAGAGTGGGAATGGGAAGTGCAGCACCTCTGATAGTGCAGATGCTCTCATACTGCTCAGAGGCCAGGGACTGAGGCACTTGGAGAGGGAGTCACCTTTGAAAACAAGTGTGTAATTTACCCTCATTTTAGCCTGATTCTGCATTGTCTTGCATTTTGCTGTTGCGTATGTCTTTCTGCAACGAGAAGAAAGCACATGTTGGTCAATCCCTCTGGCTTGGGAACGTCCTGAGTCTGTAAGTAATGCTATGTAAAAAATGTTTCTGTGAATCAATAAAGCAACTGTGATTTTCAAACCCAAATAACTCTTTTATTTGACTGAGTGGTTGTTATAAAATAAAAATAATTTCATGCCTGGTTTGATAAGGGGGTTTTTTTTGTTGTTTGTTTTATTGAGGATTTTTTTTGTTGTTTTTTGGTTGTGGTGTTGTTTGTTTTTGTTGTTGTTCAATTCTGGGTTTTTTTGGGCAGAGGTTTTGGGTGGGTTGGTTGGTTGGTTGGTTGGTTGAGGTTTTTTGGTTTGTTTGTTTTTAGGAAGTGCCAGATGAGCAAAGGAACAGGAAGTAAAGCACTCTGCCTCAACTACACCACTATTTGCTTCTGAGTCATTGGCAGCTCTGAAGGAAATTATCTCAAATGCTTATGATTGAAAGTATAGCTGATAAGGAATAAGAAGAAGTGACAATTGTAAACTTCTCTGGGCTTCCAAATCACCCAGGAGAACAGAATGACCACTCCTTTAAACATCTTTCTTTATATAAGATGTAGGAGGAAAAAAGCTGTATTACATGAACAGACTTCAATGTGATTGACATGTGCAGGAAGTATCTGGCTGCTAGAACTAAAATGTCCTTGGAATTTTTTAAAAGCATGGATGACAGCTTCATAACTTCCAGAACAACAAAAAACTCCATGTTGGTTGTATCCAACATGGTGAAATTTTTACAGGAATTCATCTAATGGAAGAAGAGAAATTTATGTCTGAAATAAAATCTGACAACTGCTCGGGATTGTAAATTGGCTGTGTTTTTTAAGTGAAAACAGAATACAGCCCAACCCCCCAATACATCTGTTGCTTCAGAAAAGGTGTATTTTACACAGCCTAAAATATCTGAGCTGTGTAATTTAAGCAGGAAAATATGAATGATAGCTGCGAACTGTTTGAGAAATCGTTATCTCACCAAATTCATATAAGTCCAGAAAAAAAGGCTATATGAGTTAAGAAGCATGGAAATATAAGCACTATAAACACTGAAACAAAAAGGAAAAAGTTGTTAAATGAGATGCCAATATTAATGAACATACATTAAGCAGAAAATGAAAAAAAAACCCACTAGAATCCAAGCTAGTGAACAAGAGGAAATTTATGGAAAAAATATTAAAAGAAAAATAAAAGAAAAATCTTTTTAGACTTACAAGAATAAAAAGAATTTGACTTTAAGGGTGTTTATAATGAAGAAGATGAAGCTATTAGAATAAACAATTATAATACAAAATGGTAAGAACATTCAAAAGTTGTCTCTTTTTCATATAGAAAAAAATAGATATGTATGGATATATATATCCAAATAATAGGAAACCTGCTGAACTGTTTTTCAGCATTCTCATCAACGTGTAATGCTGATGATAGTCATTGTGAAAGCTAAATATTTAAAATCATCAGGTGTTTTATGTAAATTATTTAGATGTTTTATTTAGACTTGTTCCTTTAGATTGATTTTCAGTAATTTTTGAAACAAAACAGGTGTTGCAGAGGAGAAACAGGAAGACTGCATTTTACCAGGGATAAAGAAGAGAAAATACTATGGTCCCATTAGCTCCGGGCCTCTCAGTCTGATGTTAGTCCTGAGTTCTGAAATGGGATTATTGGGTAGATAATGTAGTTTAACTACTGACAATTAACATGGTCTTACAGAAAGTTGTTCTTGTAAAACTAACTTCCTAAGATGTTTATGAGATTGCTAATTTAACTCATAATTATATTGAGGCAGTATACATGAAGTTTTGTAAAGTATTCCACTTGGTTATTCAAAGTATTTTGATTAACATAGTACAGCAATAGAAAACTAGTGTGGCTCATGTTAAATGCATTAAAGCTTGATAAAAGATACGTCTCAAGATGTAGCTATAAGGAACAATCACCACTGCCTGTGTTTGTGGTTGCTAGTAGGGTTCTGCAGGTATTGGTTCTTGGCTGTCTATCATTTAACATTATCAGTGACATGGAAGAAAAGATAAAATCATTACGAAAGAGTTTGCAGATGGCGTGACATTTGTGGCCATGTTAAATAATGACCTGCAGAGATCTCTGCTGCAGGAGGGTCTGATTGATGGGGCAATGGGTGCAAAACACCAGTAATTTCAGCAAAGCCATATATGCAGTACCTAGGGGGAAGAGATTTGAATGGGAAGGAATATCTTCATAACAGAGCCAGGGAAAAAGATGGCAATTCTGATGACAGGTCAGCTGGGTCTTATCCTGAATCCCGTGTGATGTCTGAGCATATAAACAGGAGGCTGCAGTGTCAGCCATAAGGTTTTCAGAGTCTTTTGCCCTGTCTATGAGCCCACAATTCAGGTTGAGGCCAAGCTGTAGGTGGAACATGGAAGACTATCAAAGATTATTACATTAGAATTACGTGAGAAAATGTCTACTTACCTGGTCAGGATGGAGGATAAAGATGTTTCTGAATGATGGAACATTGATACTAAATGGGTCTTCAGATTTCTAGTCAGAAATACAGCTGCTAGGGCCTAAGCTGGAAACTTAATAACATTCATGAAGCTAAACTCTGAATAACTTTGCACTAATGAGCAAGTGGCCAGTCTGTTGCAAATAATACCCACTTTTTTCTGTCTTCTTGATGTTGAATATTGTTGGTTTTGCTGTTTAGAACAATAGAATCATTGGAAAGCTAGGTCCAGAGCTCAAGGCAGAATGTTCAGGAATGGAAAGTTTAACAAATCCTACTAATAAATCCATTATTTCCATTCCCTAAACAGGGTACTGTAGATCTTACTCTGCCTGGGAGCTGGGTAAAAACAGCCAGTTAATGCACTAAAGGTCAGAATTTCAGAAGTGCTCTACAAATGCATTACAACCAACTACTAATAATTCTCTCCTTTTTTTAAGGGGTCTGCTCATGTCCAAGGGAATGCCAGCTACATTTTTCTTAATGTATGAGCACAAGTTACACATAACAACCTAACAACACAATACTGCCTCTTTAATGCTAATCTATTCCTTGCAATCTACTAGATACATGTAGAATCATTGGTGTGTATCAAGAGAGCAAAATCAGATTCTGAAAATATCTGAAAGGATGCACTAGAGTGTACATAATAATGTATTTTAATCTGCCAGGCCTTAAAATTAATCATGAATTCCCACAGAGATTTTAATAATTTTGAGATGATGGTTTTTTTTTCATACAGTGATATTCTTGGACAGAGTTCTTGAAATGCTACACAGAAATGCATGGGGGAGGGAAAAATTGGGGCTGCTTTTCAATTACCAGGTTAGCTAAGATACAGATACAAGAGCTACTGTTTAATTGGTTGTTTTATTCTTTTTCTTCCACCTAATAGATAATCAGTAAGGTACCTCAAACACAAACTTTTATCACATCATAAAGTTGACATACAGCATAAAGTTTATCTCTTTGGGCATATACTTATGGGAACAATTCTTGTCAGCAAATGCCATAGTGAATGACTTGAAACTTCCTGGGGAAGATTGCAGTTTTAGGATCTCATCTTGTGTTTTGTCCTAAACATTTTGTCTCTTTATGGAAAATAATATATTGTGGTTCCTCATGGCTTCAAGCCACACAGGGACACAATTTTTGTCCAAATACCTGCAGTTCCTGCTACTAAATATATTTTACCAGAGTCACTTAGAATGGTCACAACAGAAGCACTATAACTACCCCAAACCCAAACTATTTCACTTTTTAAATTAAATGCTCTGTCTTTGATGTGTGACCATGCATGATGTGCAATAAACAGCATCAGTACATGATTTTCAGGGCCAAAACAAAGGTATCAATCAAAAAATTACTGTTGAATTCACAAAACAAAGGTACTTTTTATACATACGGAATTAAATCAAGAGGTAAATTATTACTGTGCATCCTGTTACTGGTCCCTGGGAGATACTAATGTCAAAAGGGATCAAACACAATAAGCAAAATGCATTTAACTCATTGAAAAAAAAATCCAAACCCTTGTAATTTTTTTAATTTAAGAGTATTACTTATGTTCCACCACTTATATGAATTTTGCACAGCTGTTTGCAGTAATATGCGTTAAAATGGGTAATTACCACAGCAATCATGGTGTGAGAAAACACACTCCATTTTAAATATATAGCCCTGCTTTTATCTCTCTCTTGCCCACAGACACACCTGATTTTATGCTATTTGCTTTCTTGTTTGTTCCTTTCTACTAGTTGGAGCCAAGAAATATTTCAGACACCAAATATTTGACACATTTCTGGATCTTATGTTAACAGCCTATGGGCTGTGGTTTTGGTTCCCTGTTTTAATGGTTAGGAGAAGCAAGAGGCAAACAGAATAGTGATGTTTATGATGAGAGGGTAGATGAAGGGGTGAGGAAAGCTGGGAATAGCTGAAGTGTGTCTGACACAGCAGTTTCTCTTCTGTATCACTATTTTATTTTTATGAGGCTGCAGCAAATTGATAGCTTCTGATACCATAGTCAATAAAACGTTGTGTAAATTCCAGCGATGGGCTGGAAAAAGATTGAATTAAAAGGGAGGTGTTGGGTCACATCCATATTTCAAGTCATTTGTGTGCTGCCTTATCTCAGTACCTGAGGGAAACAGTTTCTTCACAACTAACCACCCAATTAGTACCTGCTGAGCACCCGATGTTTGATTTTCTTCTAGCCGTCCCCTTCTTTCGATGCAAACCAATTTCCTAACAGTTTCTTTCTCAGCCCAAAGGAAAACTTTTTTTTCTTATCAAGTTTGGACAAGTTGCAAAAAGGGATTTTAGCAAGAAAATTATTCAGAATTCTTCCCAACCCCAGAAAATATTTCTTTGTAAACATGATGTGGCAGTCTGTTTAGCCATAACTATTGATGCAATTGTTACTGCTACTCTCAGGAAGATTTCTACAATCACAGGAGAATTCAGGTTTGAAGGGACCTCAGCATGGTCCTCACCCAACTGTCTTCAAGCAGGCTCAGCCATGAGCTCACATCAGCTGCTTGGGGATTTCTCTTTCAAGTCTTGCAAAGCTCTGGTACTGCACAAGCCTTCTGGGCAGCCTGTGGAACTGCCTCGGTGTGTTCCTGGGGAAATTCTCCTCCTTGTATCAGTCTGACAACGTCCTATTTTCAACTTGTCCCTGCTGTCTCTTGCCCTCTCACCATGCACTGGTATGAGAGACCAGCTCCATCTTCTTCATGAATGAATGATGAGGTCTTTTATCCAAATCGCATATGAACATCCAGTTTCCAGACACCACCCTCTCCCCTCAAGCCCACCGCCACGTCTCCACCTCTGAAAATTGTACTGAGGAGTTCCAGAGGTGACTTTTTCTGTCATCAACCTGGCCACAGTGTAAATCCAGTACAGCTAGATTTTCATACTTTGTAAGTAAAAGAACAAGAGCAACAAAAGAGAGAGATCTTAGGGAGACTAGAATGAGGCTTTTGGACTCTCTCTGCATATGGATTTATTCCATTCTCTAAGAATTTGAGAAAAAAAAATTACATCCTTCAGCTGATTTCTGAAAGGCCTTAATGTTCATCATTACATTAATTTGATAGGCTAAAACGAGTATGAAATATATTTAGAGCTTCTCCTGCAAGTGATGGTGCTCATAATACTAAAATATAGTTACACTTTATGCAGCACCTTTTATGAAGAGAGACCTCCAAGCATTTGCAAACACAAAGAAACACAAAGAAACACAAACCAATTGGACTCTGCTTACCACTGAAATGCAACCTGGAGCTGGAGGTAAGTACTCAGCAGTGCAGAACAGAAGAGGAGTTTATGACAGAACATAAAGAAAAATTTTGCACCTACCAGAAACTGCAAGGGGAATTTAGCTAAGCGAGATGAAATTCCCTAACTCAGCATCTGGAAAGGACATCCTGCTTATGTACTTTTCCTCTTGGAAAAATGTCTCATTTCTGGCTCTTTGCACTCAGACTTTTAGACCATGCTGACTCACCATGAGCAGTGGAACTTGGAGAAGATAATAGGGGTGAAACCGATGGGATTCAAAGAAATTGCTCTGAATAACAGATGGGATTTACTAGAGAATTATTTAAATTTTGGAGAACTGAGGAGCTAACCTATTGAACCAAGCAGCATTTATAGCTCACACTTCTTCTAGGATGTCATAGGGTGATGTAAACGCCCTGTGGAAAGAGGCACCACTATGTCAGATTTTTCAGAAGAGCAACATTGAGAAACCCATACGTAAGTGCCTCACGCTCATTATGATGCTGCTGTTAGCACCTTCAGGATCCTCTCCTCACCAGCAGCCATTTCCACAGCTCACCACACCGGCCCCACGCGGCACTGCCGGGAGCGCGGCTGGCGCGCTCGGAAGGGTCCTGCAGGGAGCCTGGGGAATGCTGCAGGCAACACGGCAGCAGCGCTCTGCCAAGGTGTGAACGGCAGCCGGGGTGGAGGGGCTGCTGCACCCCAACATGCTGTACTGTGACGGCTGCTGACGAGCAGGGCAGCCTCTGCAAAGTAAGACAAACTGTAACCACTGCATAATCATTCCTAAGAGCTAGGCAATCTTTAAAATAACAACTATGAGTGCATTTTATGAATCTTTCATTAACGCACATTTAGTAATGACATGATTTTAAATTAATGTGATATTTACTGAATTGCTAACATTTTGTCCTTTTAATTAAACACCTCTTTAACCAAAGCAAGCTTAGATCCAACATATCCAAACGAAGCACATAGTGCTGCACAACTCACTTAAAAAATCTCAGTTGTTTATTAGTGAGCATTGGTATCTAAAGTCGGGAGACTGTTCTGCTTTCACACCTTGTATGGATGATGTGTCACTATTGCCCAGAAAAAGACAAGTATAAATGACATCAGAATAAAAGCAGATAAAGCAATGGTGAAAGAAATTTTAACAGGCATCTCCAAGTGATTTTCTTTCTGGCCCCAACGACACGTACCAAAGTAATCCATGAACAGAGGTCATGTCACACAGAGTATTTTGCATTGCCACTTTGCAACTTAATTCGTTATTTACTGCTTGTTTAAAAGTGAGGGGTCTAACTTCCATATTATCTGCCCTTTTGCATTCACCCCTTCAGGGTCACATTTGTATAGTTTTTCATGTTGTTCCTCTTAATAGGCAATACCAGTTACCCTTCTCCATTTCATGCCTACATTTTTTTCCCAAACTTTACCCCTTTTTCACAGGGAGACATTAGCTCAGCACCAGACTATGGAAAGCTAGGATAGCATGGGAGATGAGGGAGATGGAGGCAGCAGTCATGGCCATCTCACCATTGAAAGTTACAGATAAAAGCAAGATAGTAAATATCAGAGTGGGATAGGACATCTCTCTGGCAAGCTCTGCAAGGGACATTCCCATGGGGTTGTCATTGCTGCTGAGCAGACAGGACAGACAGGAACTTTCAGTGCTGCTGGGGGCAGTGCTTTCTTGGAGGAGGAACAGTGGTGGGGCTTCTGTACTTGGTGGCCCTCATGGCATTTGTGCATCCCATGTGATTTTGTGCAGTGATTGTGGCAGAAGGCAGAGCCCTGCAGACAAGCTGGTGAGCTGGGAGGTGCTGGCAGATCCACTCCCCACTAGCAGACAGCCCGTGGAAGGGCACAGGCTCTACCAAAACCTGTGCAACACATCATGTTATTTCACTCTTTTAGCCTTGTAAGTGCATGGAGGATCTTTGCCTGTGGTTCTACCTAGAGGGAAACCTGAGATGCTGCAGCCTCCAAGAAGCAGCTGAGACTTACAAGACAGAAGGCATTCGTGGCCAGAACAAGAGCATTTACTGCTTAGGTGGTACAGAAGCAACCATGGCCTTTGGTATTTGACATGGGTAGATCAACTTGGCAGGGCAGTATCCTCTCCTGCCTGACCGTGATGAGAAGCCACAGAGTATCTCTGAGGCAGAGAAGGGCTGCAGAAAAATGACATTTTCTCCCTCACACCTCAGCTCTTTCCTGCAGTGAGGTAATCAGGGGAGCAGATGATCAGCATGGTATGGTTTCCAGTCTAATTGTCAGGAAAGTGAAGAGCTCAGCCCAAGCTACACTGCAGCAGATTCAGCGTGTCCTGCAGCCACCATCAGTGCTGCACAAAGAGGAGGGCAGTAGTCACTCCTTCTAATTCCTTAGCCTTCATGATGTATTTAACCCCATTCATAGCTGAGGGCTGTGGCATTTTTGCCTGGTAGGAACATCCTGGAGCTGCAGGAGAGTAGTGAGGTGCTTTTGAGCCATGATGCTGCTGTGCCCTGGGGCTCTGAGAGTACAAATAGCACAGTCCATTTCTCAAGCTCCGCACAGGCATACACACACACACACCTCAGTGCACCAACAGAGAGACATCCTGAAACTCACACATTGTCTTTTGCCTGGTGCCCTTGTCTGCCTGGAAGCTGAGGCTGAGCAGAACAGAACAGCTCTTCAGCACAAGAGCCACTGCAGCTGCCCATCCCTAAAGTGGAGAAAATGACACTGACCACGTGCTCTCAGTTCACAAACCTTAGGAGGTAAGGACAGATCTGGCACTTTGCTGCATGCTGTGTTGTTGTCCCTCCTTGCTAGCAGGGGTTTCTCCTGCTTTTGAAACCAGAGAAGCAAAAAGCAGCAGAAACACAAGTTCTTGCAGCCTCTTGTCTGTGCTGGCAGACACCTTCACTGCGTTGAACCTCTGAGTTATATCCCAAGCTCTGCATAAGCCAGCTTTTAGATCAACAGTTCTTTGACCTGTCTAGCAATTTTCCAATCCAAGAGTCTGCATTTTCTGAGGAATCACTGAGCCCACTCCAAGGATAATCAAAGCTGTTTTCAGGTACATCCCTGCTGTTCTCCAGGATTTTATTTTCCCCTGTGGAGTTTAACTCTTATATCCTCATCCTAGGAGCAAGGGATCTGCCTCTCATCTAATCTTATCACTATTCATAGGATCTGTCACAAAATTACGAATAGAACAAATTTCACCAGCAATAAGAACCTAGGATTCTCAGGAAATTCAAAATTTCTTATCAGATTTTAAAAAAAGACAATAAAAAGACCATTCAGTTAGTACAATTCCATTATAGAAGAGTAGTCTTCACTCAAATAGGAATAGAATGGTTTTATAATAATTTCTCACAGCAACACCTCTAAATAGTCTGAATATTTCTTAACTAAAACTGATGGAATGGGCAAAATATTAAGTCAAACATTTTGAAGTCCTAATTTGAGGTCATAACCCAATATTATGTATCTCTTGGTGAAACCAGCCTTTATAATATATTTATTTAAAAAAAAAATTTCATTTGCAATTACTATGAAATGACATTAAAATCTCTATAATATTTACAAAAATATTTTAGAGGTACAAATATTTTGTGAGTTATTTTTGCACATGCTATCGTGGTCAAGACAATATCACCACTTTAATAATTTTGGTGTAGCCATAAGCCAGTTACTGACTTTTAAAGGCAATGAATGTCAAAAATGACTTTTCAGCACTTCTGGTTTTAAGGACTACCAATGACCTGAGATAACTGAATTTTAGGACTGAAATTAGAGGACTTTTATGGAACAACATGGTTACTACCATATCCTGACTCTGCAAAACTATAAGTACGTGCTCAGCTGTAAATCCTCAAGTGTCATTGTCTTTAATGACACCATTTGTGTGTCTAAAAATCAATCATGTATACACATGCAGAATTGGAATCACAATAACAGAAAACAGAGGCAATGATTAATTACCCAATTGAAAGCTGTTCACGAATACCGTGTCTGACAACTCTATAAATCCATTGAAATCTGTGTTAACAATAAATGATCAAAGCCTAATGCTAAGGGTATAGCCTAATTGGTAGGACAGGAAGTGCTAGCTTCAGCAGGTATTAATGAAAATGGTACTCAGACATTGGGAAAAATATTTCTGGAAACTAGAGCAGTGAAATGTGCTCACAAATTGTCCAAGTAAATTGTGGAGTTACCACCACTGAGGAATTTTAAAGATGAGACTGAGAAAATTTTTCAGGTGTTCTTTTATTTTTCTGGTTTTACTCCTGCATCTTGTGGCAGAGGAGCAGGCAAGGTGGTCTCTGCAGCTGTACTCCTACAGACCTGGTCTGCATGTAGAAAAGGACCTTGATCTAGCAAATTGGGAGGGAGCTGGACATCATCAACACATGGATAACCCCAGACCCTTCAGGGGACTGTGCAGCCTTCTGCTACTGATGTAGTAATCATCTAGAATATACCCAGTATATATCCAGGATATGTATTTATCCAATATATATTAGGAAAAGTACTTCTAGCCTGTGAGGCAAATATCCCCAGCATACCTAAATCCAACACAGGTGAAAAGATCAGAGCACTTTGTCCTGGGCCTTCAACTAGGAAAAGAAACACACTGTCCTTTCTGCATATTGCTTCTAGAGATCTACATGGAGTAACAAAGGTCTCATGCCATAATTTTAATATGTTTATTTAAGACTTTGCTGGATAGTTGGAATTTTGTTCCTGTGAATCAGTGCAGATGGTGCAAATTTTTTTTTTCTTCTGTATCTTCATCCCATGAAAAGCCATTCTATAAGGCAGAATATATGTAAGATATGGATCTCATTGAAGAAGCTTGCAAGACAAAGAGAGGGGACAGTGAAAGGGTGACCAGCTAAGCAGGAACACACTGGAATAACTTCAAATAAACCTGAAAATATCACATTCAGGACGCTGTTTGTTTATATTGTTTACTCTCTCCTTCACTAGTGCAATCTAGTTTTACAGACAGCTGTCCTCTACTACTTATACTTTCACAAAAATACAAAATATAAAGTAATAAAGTTATTTTATACTGTATTACTTAGAGTTAATATTTATAGCTGAAAGAAGAAACTTGATTAAGCTGCTTAAGGTCTGTCCTTTCCCTACTCCTTTATTCTCTAGCCCCACACCTCACCCTTGGAGTTGGCATGACCTGGGTGCCACAATGAGGGCAGCAAGAGTGCACAAAGAGTGAAAGCCCACACTGTTTCCCAGCCAGCACGACAGTCTTTTGGAATTGGGGAGAGAAGGCTATTTTGCCTAAGGAGTAACTGAAATAATAAGTAAGTAAGGAGATTTTGGGTCCATTTTCAGGCAGCAGTTTTAACTGTACTACCCTGAAATCTTCTGCAGCTCCTCTCCTTTCATTGCAGCCTCCTTTGCCTTTCCTCTCTTCTTCTTTTAGATATCATCTAGAAATTCCTTGTCCCTCTCAGATGATCTCTTGTTCAGCTTTCCTGGCCAAACAAATTTGTCTTTCAGTCCTTCACACATCTCTATGCCAGATCCTTCATACTGTCTGCTTTTCTGGTATCTCCTGAAGGAAAACTAGCCACCAGTCCAAGGCTCAGATGAAAAAAACAGATCTTATTTTTTCCTTCAAATGTTTCCCTGCTTGCTCTGAGTTTTTATCTACACCATCATCAAGATGTTGGTCACTGTGGCCTGGGCCAACTTTGACAAAGCTCTTTTTATATGTGTCAATGTCATATCTAAACTTGTGTTTACGTAATTTTCTCAAAATTTCTGCCTTCCAAAAAATACCATATTGTCCTGTATGTCCTTGGCCCTGTGAGATGTTGACTGCTCCTTGGCCCATCTGAGGAGCTCCCATTCACCCAGATGCCACATCTGAGCAAGCATTACCTCACTTTTTCTGTTGCTATTCTTCAAGAGTGGGAAGAGCACTAAGCCAACATCAGCAGATTCACTTCTTTGTTTTCTTTAGGTTGTTCTGTTTTTGCGGAATTTTTCCTCTCAGGTGTTGTAGTGTGTTTTTGTATTAATGGTTTGTTTTATTGTTCCCCAGGTTAATGGTTTGATCCAAGTTGTACCCTCCTACTGTTCTAGAATGTTCTTTGTTCCTCCTATCCCTGTTGTCAATCCACTCCAGTACCTATCCCTTATTCCAGCAAGTTCCCTGTCAATCCTACCTTGAACCAGCTCCCTACTTGTACCACTCCTTTAGACATCCCCTAATCCTCGATGCCCCATTGGTCCATGTAACCTATTCTCCTCCCATGTAGGCCCTTATTGGTTAATGTATAGTGAAACCCTGCTTCACACTCCTCCCCTCCTCTTACCCCATTGGTTGATGATTTGTATCATCATGGTTTGTACCCTGAGACCTCCCTTGTATAAGAATCCTTCCACACCCTTGTTCTTGGTCTTCTGTCCCTGGACCCTTGAGTAGAATAAACCCTGTTGCAGCTGTACAGAATGCTGCTTCCTCATCTTTACATCCACGGTGCACCTAATTACCAACAGTGCCGTAGAGCAATCAGCTCTAAGCCACGTCTCTGGTCATCCGCTCCAGAGGTGTGTCCCACGCTCAGCGTGGTGCAGTGGGAGAGCTAGTGGCTATGGCACCCTGTCACTAAGATACCTATAAAAATTGGCACCAGTTCTGCAACTGCTGCGCTGAGGCCTCTGCCTTGCCTTTATCTGAAAGTCACCCTCTATGCATCCTCCAACCGTGTGCTGTTTCTCTCTTCTTGGCTTGTGGGTTCTCTGGGCCGTGGTTCACTTGTAGCTCTGTATTGGGGCAGCATCTAACACTGTGAGTTCAGGACATGCACAGCCTGTAGGGCTGCCAGCACTGCTAAGATTTGATAGAAATATATGAAGTAAGCAACAATGCATGTTTCTGAAGAGTAATGTCTCCAGCATTACTGTCTGGATCATCTTAAGGTTTAGTAAGCGGTATAAGTGCCTTGTAACAGCTACTTGTAGCAAGAGCAAAAATTCTTTTTGTTAGGGATGAAACTCAAAGAAAGGGATGTTCAACAGCTGCTGCTACTATTTTCTTTTACATTGGTTTTCTTCTCTTACCAGAGAAATCCTGAAGTCATGGAAGAACAGAGGACATCACCATACCATGCAGGCTTGTATGATGTTCCTGACTGTGCTGTGCATAATATTTCTTCTGTAACAGTGCCACTGTTTGCTGACATGGAGTTTTGGATATCCCTGTCTGCACAGAGATTTCATGATCACATTACTCCAGGAGATAGAAATATGTGTTAATTGGGATTGTGATTTCCAAACTTTTTGCCACTAAAGTTCATGTATGGTCTTCAAATCTTTAATAATTTTCTAAGGAAGGAAGCAAGAAAGCATTTTTCTCACTCTAGTCAGAAATGTGCCAGATTGCTGTTTATCTGTGATCTTCCTAGCTATCTATGAAATTTGATGCCTGGATTGATGCATATTTAGGTCTTGGAATCAGCAATTTCAGTTTGATGCCACTTTCTCATCAAGTGTAGAGTATGGTGTACATCTCCAGATGGCCTATACAAATGCTCTGCCGTACTTCACTCACTTTTTGAATGTCAAGCATCTCTGGGATTCAGCATATCACCAATTAGCATCTTATATCCATTTGACAGAACTGATTTCTCATTATTTCATACATTTCTTCTCTAATAATATTTGCACACTGAATTCCTCTTTTGATAAGGAAAGGGAAGATAACTCTGTGGTCAGGTAGTATTTGTAAAACATTTTTCTTCTGTATTCTCCTGAGTTTTTGCTTGTTTAAGTTAGTGTCCACCTCTGTGTTGAAGCTCTCTCAGTGAAGGGCAGTCATTTTGGTCTTAAACAGCACTGAGGAAACACTCAGTACTTTTTAATTTTTTTATTAAGATAGGACATTATTAACAGTATTCTACACTCAGATCCTCTCACCCAAGAAGTAAAGAAGTGCAGGGTACAAGAAACTGCCTTTCCCCTTAAAACTGCCCAGAACCCCCTATTGTCCCTGAGTGCTTCTATGAAATCCACATTTACCCACAGTCTCTGAAACACTTGGAGCTGCCATTGCTCTCCAGGCTGTTCTGAAATACGCTTTTGTACATGTTTGAAGAGATGCCTTTGGCAGACTGTTTTGCCTACAGTATACACTTGGCTTCCATATCTCCCTTAACGTGTGCACTTGCACCCCTTCACGTGACACCTGATAAAAGAACCACAACTACAGACACAACCAAGCAGATCTGACTCTTAATACTGCAATGCCAGAGCCTTTCAGCTACATATTTACGAACCACAGATGCATGTGACAGAAAACAGCTTTTGTTTAGAATCCCAAACTGCTCACATCATCGCCCAAATCTAAGAATGAATGTTTTCAGGGAAAATCTATGAGCAAGATTTGCCACAGAGTTGGCAACATTGGTGACATTGCAGTCCAAATCCTCTTGATGTAGGCAAACTATATTTCACCTCAAGGCTACATCCATCTCCATGGATCAATGGGGGTAATTAATATGGTATTTTCCTGTATGGATTGCAATGCTTAGTTCTTTCATACATGTGTGTGTGACTGTCAGAGCTCTGGAAAGGCGTAAAGGAAGAAGCCAAAGAAGACTGAAAGGGTGAGAAGGAGGAGCACTTCTTCAGGAATTCTCAGACTTAAGTCCTGTTCTGCATTAGCCTGGTGAGAGTATGGTGACACCTATGCATGCAGATACAGGTGGGAAAGGGAATGAGGTTGCATGCTTGTATTTTTAATATGTAAATATTTGCATGATAGGGATAAAGGCAAAGGTCACTTTTTAAAAATAGAAATATGTGTCTTTTCTCTGTAAGCCTTCTTTCCACTCTGTGTCTCATGGTGAGGATGGCTGAACTTGTGTGTCCTCTGCTCACAACATGCATAAAAGGTCATGTAGGCCAGCAGCTGCAGCATGTTCAGAAGAGCTGGGGCTGTTCACTGCCTCCCACAAGCAACGTCTGGAGAATGTCTGAGGGGAAACCCCCAGTGCCCCTTTGCTCAGTCCCAGACCCCAGCCCAGGCTGATGCTTGTGGCATCCTAAAATCATCTCCCCAGCTCAATTTGCTCCTACCCCATGAATGCGAGGCCACAGCAGCATTTCCTCTGTCTGCAGAACCATGAGTATGATCTCATTCAAGAGAGAGATGTATCCACCAGGATTTTACAGCTGAGGTCCCCTCCCTCTGACCCTGTCCCCATGCAGCTCAGGTGGCCTGTGAGTGCTGGTGGCATCTCAACGTACTCTGCTTTCCATGCACATGTATGTGGGTGCATGAGATGCTCACTCCTCACTCCTGTTCAAACAGCAAATGTACCCACAGGGACACAGAGCAAAAGCTGCTTGAGAGATGTAGAGGGAATGGGGACACTGGAGGTGGCACTATGAGGCAACAGAGCCCAGTCTTCATCAGCTTTTCCATTTATTTTTTGTTTTGTTTTGAAACAAACGTGTCATGGGCAGACACAGAAAATAAAATATGTCCCTGCATTCAGCTTCTCAGGTAAAAACGTAAAATGGATGCAAGCAGTTTTTTAAAATGCATATTATGTTTCTGATAGACCAGAACTGCTGGAGCAGATCAGATCTCTCAGTTAAATATGCATTCATACATTTTTAAAAAATGTATAATATTGACTACATCAGATGTAATGGCTCCTGTAGAGTCATTACGGTGCACAGCGCAGGCTCTTTATTTGGTATTGTATCAATTTGTAGGGTGGACTGTCATGGTGTTAATACAGATGTATGTTAATAACAGTATGGAAGCAGAGAAAATGCTGCATGCCAAAAGCTGGATTTTAATTCCAGCATTTTAGCCTGTTAAAAATATATCCAAGCTTAAATCCTGCCTTCCCCTCTGCCCAGCGAGCAGGGTCTGAAGCATGGTCCTGTGTTGGGGTTACACGTGGGTCACCAGCACAGAACTGGGGGCAGTCACACGTAGGGTGTACTACAGGGAGCTGCAATGCAGGGTGGAAGAGGGGGAATTTGGCCTGAAAAGATCAGGTGGTTCATGTCTTCATTGGCAAATGAATGCTACAACATAGGAAGTGTGAAAAGATCAGAAAATGGCTTGATTTGTGTTTGCTTTGACATGAGATAAAAACATCTAGTGTAATTTCAGTTAAAGTATGAAGGGAAAATATGTTTACTGAGCTCAGATACAATATTGTATGTCTTGAGCACGTGAACGATTTTTACAACCAATTTATAAATACTTTAAAAAACTGGTTTTCTGAAGAAAAACAAACAGCTAAAGAGAAATAAACAGCATCCCTGCAATAATTCTGTAACTTCATACTGATGTAACCCAACAGCTCACAGAAGAAGCCCTCCATGTAAAGGAAACCAGAGAAACTATAATGATTTTCAGATACAGTTGACAAGAGACCATTTAGTAAACTTTTATTTTTTTTAACTAACAGTATGCAGGGATGTTGTATTCTAGGCTGCTACTAATAATCTCATCAGAATGCAAAAGCAGTGACTGTGTTATAAAATCAATGATCTGTTATATTCTGCAAGAATTTACAAAAGCCTAATGTCATTTACTACACCATGAGAACCATACTTGGATTAAAAAAACAAAAAACCCCAACAAAAAACAGAATTAAAAAAATTATTACAGCTGATGAAAAAAACCCTGTTTTCTAATGCCAAGTTTTAAAGATATGATGCATCTTAGGGTTAAAAAAAGCATATATTCTGAGTGCAGGAGAGGGAAAGGCATTTATGTTTGGGAAAGTGTCAGACAACAAGTCTATCTGAACCCCACTCACATCACAGCTTTGCTGTGGCTGGTCAGTCTCCATCACCCTGCAGTGGCAACTGGCTTTATGCCATAGGCTCAGGCTCTGGGGAGCTTTGCACAAGAGGTTTTGGGGGTGGAGGGGATTGTTCCCTAACAGTTTTGACAGAAGAATGAATGCACCATTGCTGGAAATAGGTTTTCAAATAATTGCAAAGGAAGGACTTTTTTTTTTTCTGTTATTTTTTTTATTTTATGCAGAATAAATGAAGCAAAACCTAGACAGACCCAAGACCTTGCCATGCACTGAGCACATCGTCATCATCATAATGGTTATTTCTTTTCACCAGCAATAAGATGTGTTTTGCAAACATAAACTAATTAAGCCCCACAACCTTGGAAATGAGTCTGTAATTTCCTTTAAAAGGGGAAACTTAAGCGAAGGCCAGATTGTGACACACTTACTAAGTACAAGCGCTCCACAAGTAGCTCCATTGACTTCCTCGAGACCCTTTTTGGTGTAATGTGCAGTGCAATGAGAGGTATCACAGCCTGGTGTTAAATGTCTTGCCTGGAGGTGCTCAGTGAGTCAGAGCGGGGCAGCACCAGGCTCCGGGACCCAATTCCATCACTCCCGGGGTTGTAAATTGTACCAAAGCTGATTGGAGCTCTGTGCCTACACCCAAAGGGACCAAAAGGCCTCTCACGACTCCCACCTGTGAGCCTTGGTGTCAAACCCTCACCTCAGGCTGGGGAAGAAATGAAACTGCAAAGATCTTCTTGGAAACAACCTGTGATGAGTTGTGCCACTTTGGAAAAATTGGAGGTGCCTCTCACTCTGGTGACTATCTGTGTTAAACGTTAAAATCAATCATGCCATAAAAAGCAAGTCCTTATTTTGGCAAATGGAAAAGCAAAGGATTTTTGTCTGGAAAAGGATGAAGAGGGAAGGCAGCCAGGCTGCTGAGGGGGGCTCAGCCTCAGAGCAGCTGGAGATGGTGCTCTGGGCTGGCACCCAACAGGTGATGACCCTCCTGCACAGCCACCAGGTACCTCGGGGGATGCCATCTCCACTTGGGCACAGGGTGCAGATGCTACACATAGTGCAAGGCTGGGACAAAGAAGTCTGTAAAAAGGGAGATTGTACTAAAGAAAATAAAGAAACAAGTTCTCACACATTCTGCAGTTGCAGGACCTAAAAAAATGAGAAACGAATGGCTGATCTGTTCTTGAAACATGGTTTGAAACACATGCTTTGGAAATAGGAAAGACAGGCCCATGTAGCACAGTAAGGACTTATATCACACTAAGGAATTGCTCCTTGGGAGCAGTAAACACTGACTGCCACAGGTCTTCTCTTAGAAATAGCTCCCAAGCAAGATGCTGCTGATGCTGCAGCAATGCAGTCACACAGGTAGGTCAAGCAAAGGAAAGCAGTCCTGGAATTCCCAAGCTTCTGTGTTTGACATTGGCTCTTCAAGACTCATTCTAAGTATCATTTTCCATGTAGAGATATACAGAGGTTGGTATTTCAGTTGAAGCATCTCTGGAGAGCAGACAGCCTATTTTATGAAAATGGAATAAATGTTTTATGCTTTTGGACTTGCATATTCTGGACATGCCAAGGTGCTGTACACCTCTGCCAGCAGTGGCAACTCATCCTTTGAGGTCTTCATTAATTTTGCTCAATTTCAGATGGATTCTTAAGACCTAGCAGGAATATTTACTTATCATCCTAAGCTTTCAATGCAAGCATGTCATATGTCAGAGGATGCATTTAGTATTGGTAAGATTCTCTTTGGCGGTGATAAGTAGAGAATAGATTCAGACTCTATGCAAGTGGACTAACAAAAACAAAGGAAAATACATTTGAATATAAAAAAATGAAAGGGAGAAGTCCACATACATTGTTCAAGAGTCTTATTTCAGTATAGAGTTTTGGGTTCATTTTGGGTTTGTTTTTTTTTTAACAAAAAAATATGTGGAGTTTTCTTTCACAGAACTGTGTTTAAGTTTGGTTTGCATTTCTTTCCACGTTGGAAGCCAGTATGACAATATGTGAAAAGATCAGAGCACCAGCAGCTCTGAAAGACTGCATTTTCTCCAAGCCTTCTAAGACATGCTTGTCCTAATGTCCCTTTTCTCCCTCCTCTGCTATTGCTATTTTCCTTTGCTGACAAGCCCGACATTAAACATTTGCTGGAGTTTTCATATCGATAGTACGTTATTTTGCCATTACTGAACAGTTTGGGGCTTTGTGGCTAGCTACCATGACAATAGATGCACAGCCTGGAACCAGTTTTAGTTAATTAGAGTCAATCAATCCAAACTTTGCTAACTTACTCATGTGAAACAATAGTATAATGAACCAAAGTCTGCAAGATGATTGGGAAACACAAATTATTGCACCCTGATAAATTAAATGTGACTATTGCAAAATCTTCCTTCTAAATGAATACTCAGAGAGAGAATGTATGGGTGAATAAGCATAATTTAAAATAAAGAAAAAAATTTAAAAGGCTGTTATAACCCCACTTCAATGTTTTCATTTTTCTTTAAAAGAAATGGAAAAGCAGATTGCCGTATATACAAGACCAAATGGGTATAACATTTTTAAGATTAAAATTTTTACACCAAGTAGTCCTATAAAATTGACTCCTCATCATTTACGTGCTAAATTTCACAACACACGTGACATCTAAAGAAGTACAATCATTCTGTTCCTTTTGTCCTTCACAACTGCTTATTTTTCAAAGCTATTTGCTAAATGTTTGTCTGACCTTGACAAGGCAAAGCCCTGAACCCTTACAAGTTGGTATAGTGCTGTCAGACAACCTTTCCTCACAGACAAAAAGATTTCTGCTCCTCTTTTAGGGTGATAAATATTTCTCCAAGGCTCAGAGTTCAACTTATGTGCCAAAAGAGGACTCACCTTCACCGGCTGTTTTCTCTTGATTTTCTAAAAGTGGTATTTTTAGAATAAAAGGATCCAGTTGATAAAAAGAGTACCAAGATGGCATTTAAGCTTTTGTATTAAAATTGCATTTTAGGTAGTGAACTGGCCTATAATAAGCTATTCAAATGGTTTATGGCTTTCACAGGGTCTTAATTTTGTCCAGTGTGCCTCTTATATTTTTTTATTCACAGTATGTCCTTCACATGTGCTACAATGTACAAAGGGAACCCTGTGACAAACGACTGAGGCCCTGTCCTAAAGAGATCAGTATGTAGACATGCAGTAGATGAAATATGGTGCCCACATGGACCAGCCGAGCCAAAAAGGATCCTCAGAGTTCAAGCCCATGGGATTTAAGAAGTGGATTTAAATGAAAGGGAGAGGAACTCTTGGTTTCACAAACCGGAATGATATTTGAAAAGCTCTGTGCGTCAACCAAGGTGTTTCCTGTAAATATTTAATATTATTTGTTTGATCAAATGGCCCTTTCCAGAAGTAGCAAACTGTTTCTATATGTTGATGTAGTGACACAGGTTTGGGGGGGAGATGTTTGTGTAGGGCAGAATTTTATCTATTCTAAAGAAAAATTTCAGATCTTGAAGCTTATGGGGTGAGAAAGTTTCTGTTCAAGACTGCATTTTTTTCCCAGTTGCCTCCCAGACAAGTGATACTTAGGGTTATGAATATTTTTATTGCTCAATCACTGGTGTGTTAGGTAAGGAAAGCTGGGGTTTTTTCTGTCCCCTTGCAGAAGTAATCACATTTTCCCTGTCATGCATATTTGTGTATTATTTTCCATGAACTATGTTAAAGTTGTACATTGTTTCAACCATACAAGGAAGCTGTTACAGAGTAATAATTCTGATGGATATTTCCCCTCCTACCTAACATTTCAATCTTACATAAATTCTGCTTTTCATTCAGAGGCTAATATGAATTTGGTTTTGAAAGAAGATAAAAATCTGTGTGTCATGTACACATTGCTCATGTCCAGGCTGCTTTTATACCAGCAGTTCTAGATAGGTTTTTGGGGAAAATAAAAAAGAAGAACTGAATCATTTAGGACTTTGCAAACTGGGCATTTGGCTAAAAGAAAGATTCTGAGATGCCACTTTTGCATATCACAGTTGGAATCCTAAAGCTAAGGCTGTGAGGTGTTAACAACAAATTCAATCAAAACCATCTGACAGACATTTCTAAAACAGTTTAGAAGATCTAAAATGATAGCTTTCTCTGTCATGCAGTTAAAGGGTCAAGAAAACTAGTAAAATAAAAATATGACAAGTAATAAGGAAAATTTATTAGCACCTGAAAAAACTTGAAGTACAGATTTTTCAGAAATTCTCCTGGAACTTTTCTATGGTAATTACACTCTCCTTGATCTCTTTCTTCCACATTCTGAATTTTCTTTCCCACATTTGATTGCAAATGTGGGAAATACAGCTGTTTTATATAAAGACCTTAAAGAAAGCCCTTGTCTAATATGTTCAGTAGATGCATAGTCCTGATTTCAGGTAACCAGTACTTCTTGTGTTTGTTCTACCATGACTGTATTAGTGAGCCATGGGAACTTTATAAAGCAAACTTCTGCTATTACAAGTATTGGTGGAGAATTTCAAACAGAAACAAAAGAATGAAGTACATGGAAGTCATAGCAAATAAAATACAACATTATCTCATTAAGTAAATCTGGGAAGGTAGATATCAGAGCTCAGGTCAGATTTTTTCTTAAGGGCCTAAAATCAGGTCCTTTAACTCCTGAAATTCAAGGTTTGATTTACTATACAACAGGAGTTGCAAAGACAACGCTGCTTTGTACATATATTTAGGGAACTCACTGCTTTAAATATTTCTTGGATGGGAACTTATCTGTCTCCAGTTACCTTCACTGATATGCCTCTGACTGAATAAGTTGCAACAAGATCTTGCAAATTTAATTCTTCAGTAGAAAAGTGATGAGAAATTAAACCATCCATTTTGCTGTAACTTTCTGTATTCTCCATCCTCACATTACTGCTTGGCATTCAGATCCTTTTTCATTCCCTCCAAAACCCCTTCTGTTTTGCTTTAGAACACAGAAATCATGATACAGAGAGAAAATTATTGCAGTTTTCCCAGATGGGGACAACCACAAGTGCCTATCAATATCCCAACACTGCTGTGCTCTTTATATATGGCTTTTTCCTTACCCGTCATTGACCTGACCATGTCCTTTTGCAGTTACTTAATAACTGTGAAGTCTTTGCTGATAGCATGCTGTTCACAAAATAGGTTTCTCAACCTTAAATATACAAAAGAAATACCCTTTGTTTACTTTACACTAGTCATACCAGTGAACACAATTCATATTTGCATCTAAATTTCTATGCAGATGTAAAGTTTAGTTAGCCTCTAGCAATGTACACTAGGAATGGGACCAATGATTATGCACAATTACACCACTGTTAATGACTGTAACTAGGAAATGGGTGAACCTGTTTTATTTTCTATAAATCACCCTGGTTCCTCTCTTACCTTCTTTTCTTCCTGATCAAAAATCCCTATATAATGCAGTTTAGATCCACATGACTGCAACAGGAAGTCAAGCTGGTAAGTTATTCTTCCATCTTGTGACAACTATGTCCTTTCTTAAATAATTATCACCCAGTGAAATAAAGGGAGCTTACTGTATTTCCTAAAGTTCACTGAGGAATCTGATCTAAGTTCATTTAAATTAATAATCATTATCTGAGGATATCTGTTGTCTCGGTAACCTCAGCCAAAAAATTACTCCATCTAAAATTCTGCCATAGGCTTCTCAGAATCTATAGAGAACTGAGACAATGTTTTTCATATTAAAAATCAACCTTTGAGATTAAGCTGTGTACATTTTTCTTTGGTCTTTGCCAATACAGACTGGATACTTTGTCGAAATTTCAACCATCTTTCAACCATCATCTTTCTCACCTTCCTTTGTCATATCACAGGAAGAAATGCCCTGCATTTTCAAAGCTCTTGCTTATTCATTCTTTGCCAGCAGTTTGCTGGCATGAGCAGGGCAGGTCAGGTTAGTAGTATTCATAGCCAGAATGAGGAGGATGGTGGAAAACAAAACTGCAGTTCCTCTCACAGGTCAATTCCCACTGATATTGCTGTGGGAACCCTGTGGTTCTTTCATCCCTGGCACAGACTCCTGGTTTTTCCAGGCTTTATTTCTTACACTGCTGCTTTTTAACTTCATCCTCACCAGTGCTGAGGCAGTGCTCAGGTGTACAATGCCCTGCTCACAGCCATGCCGCTGGGCTTCTGCAGTTCACTACATAGGATTTACAGAGGAAGGCTTCAAAAAT
>VZTB01009500.1:883892-922899 GCA_013397245.1 Thryothorus ludovicianus
TCTGGTTCATTGGTAAAATAATACTGATACGTGTGTGTAGGACCAAGTTTGAGCAAACGTAGATTCCCATTAAGTGAAAATTGAGAGCTGTGGATGTGATCTGTCAATCCTGAAGTAAAAAATCCCAAATCACAGTACTAAAATACCCCACAACAACAACAACCTGTACATTTTACCTCTGATCTCATTTGCATGAATGGTTGAAATGAATGGTTTACAGTCATGTAAAATGAATTTTCAAATTAAGCTGTAGACTTCAATGGGAGTAATTTGATTCTCAGCATAGCTGTTATTGAGGAAGTGCTTGATTTTATTCTGGTTGCCATTTCAATCAAGTGTTTATGAAGCCTTGGGATATGGAAAAATTTCCAGTTCTTTCCCTAAAGAAGTTCAACATGTGTGAAAGAAAGAAGGAAGCCTACATTTTACAATGTACTGAGTAAATTAAGTTTATGACAGTCTTATGCTTTATTAGTGTGTCAATGAAAAATAAAATTTAAATTTAGAAACTAAAAACATTTATTTTGAATATACAATGACATTAAATATGGTCACTTATCTTCAATTTGCTCCATTAGTTTGACAGTATCATATGCTAATAGCTCTCAAATCATAAGAAATAAAGACTAAAAATAAAAGACAAGCTTAATGTTTGATTTTCACACAGACCTAAATTAGGTGTAATTGTAATGAAACTAATGGATTTAAACAAGTAAACTGTAAAAATCAGTCCCCCAGTCTTTTTCATTTGTCAGCTGTTCTACCTAACATCTTGAAGGAATAGCAAGGTACAACATAAGGACACTTGAGCCTCATTGCTCAAAACTTTAAAACAGGTAAGTAACTTCATTCTTTTCCATATGAAACTAATTTTATAACAGCACTCCTTTTTGGAGACCCAGAAAAACTCTTTTGCTGGAGGGGGAAAAAAGAAGAGAACAAGGAATGAACTTTGGCCATGTAAATTCCTTTCTTGACACATCATGCCTGTAGCTGAATAGCAACTGTTCAAAGAGCACTTGAATCTCAAATTCCCCTAAGACTTATCCTCAAGCTTTTTAGATTAGAAGTGCAAAATATTGATGAGTATTGCAACTTGGAAGTATTGTAAAATTAACTTCTTGAGAATCAGTTTCTTCCTAGATGTGTTACAGATGCAGTTATGATTCCCAAACTTTTTCTCTCATATACTACAGTTAAAATTTACTTAGAAAAGTGTTCCTCAGAAGTAAATAATTTAATGTGCTGCCTGAAGGGAAAAAGCATTAACTGCTCCAAACCATCTTTTGCTGTGGATGAAGAATATCAGAAATATGGGAAGATACAGTAAATCAACACGATAACCAGAAATGTATGCAAAACTCCCACAGGAATACTCATAAAGAGAAATAAAATGTAAATCTAAAATTGGAAGATGTATGTATTGCCCAAGAAACGGGCTATCATAACATCATCACATTCACACTGCAATGTGGAGTCAAGCCAGTGGTCCATCTAACCCACCCAGCAACAATCATGATGAGAGGCCATGCACAAAAGCATATAAGGGCAGAATACACACAGGAAATATTTCTTCCTAACATTTTCCTATACCAGACCTGACAGATGAGATCAGACTGAAGACATTTTTTTCTAGAATTCCCCGTGCTTAGTAAATATTTCTAAATTTCAGAACACCTCCCTGGAACCACAAGGTCATGGTTCTGAGTTTCCACAGTGTCATATATTTCTCCTCTTGCCCTTGTAACACACATGGAAACCCAAGAAAGGGGAACTTCACAGTAATTAATTTCAGAATTAATTCATTTCAGAGATTAATTCAGAATCTCTGAAAACATAGACATTAAATTCTGTGTAGGGCTGAGCAGCCAGAAAGACAGCTTGTACTACTCAAGGCTGGAGTGTTGCAGGAAGTGGAAAGTCACAGAGTTGCTTTCTCTGTTTTTCTCTCCATCATGTCCCCAAGGACATTACTGTCCAGCATTGCAGTTGCTCTGCCATACAGGAGTGCCAGAAAACTGCAAAGGTTGCTTCAGAGGGATCCATGACAGCTGTGACAAGCTGGCATGTTAACATGACCCATGAAACTGCTGTGACCCATCACAGTTTTGGAGGAGTTAAGTTCAGGAAAGAAACTATTTTCCTGAGTCTTCAGCTCTCAGGTTACTGCTCCATTGCCAGTAGACGTGGCCAAACTGATGCTAAGTGATGATACTATACTGACAGCATATCCATGTGGCAATACTCAATATTATAGAATGAGAAATACAGCACTAGAAGAGAAATGCTTCTGTTTTCATTTTCTTCACAATCATCCTTGACAAATGAGTGGTTCCCTAAGGTGTAGTTCTTTCCAACCCACTCTCACCTCACAAAAGAGAGAAAAATTTCAAGAATTTTCCATGTGCAAAGCTCCTCAGGCCCCTGAATCAGCTGACAGCAACATCTTTTAAAGTGTTTATAAATCACATTTCTGCTCTGCTATCATATGCATGCGCAGTTCCCAGTGCTTGGGCTCAGAAGTATAGCCCATTCAATTTAGAAAAAATGCTTCTTAAGAGAACACTTGAAAGTGAAGATCTAAATTTGATCCCTCACTCATCTGCCTGGAGTATCACAAAAACATATTTGTAAGACCTGTGAGCACAAAGACTGTAACAGAATTTACTTGGAACATGCCTTAAAGGAGAAGTGGTTCTTGTCTATCCAGCACAAAGTTTGAGAAAAGAGTAAGGATGGCATTATTACAGAGAAACCATATACATTCAATTTAGGTCGATAGAAAAAAGTAAGGGGAATGCTACAGCAATGTGTTGGTTTGACCCAAGTGATATGGTAACGTTTTTATTTGCTTTCTGCTTCTGTCCTTAATTGGTTCCTTCTGAGGCACTAGCAGCAGCCCTCCAGAGTACACAGTCAGATGACAGTCATGTTATGTCGCTCCTCTGACAGATGTTTACTGATTTATCCTTAGGAAGGATTTGGTTTCCAGATCTATCTTCCCAGGCATAAGCAAAAGACATAACATGAGAGGATTTTATTTAATTCATATCTTTGTCTTCTTGTGCTACAGGTACCTATTAAATTAAAAAAACCAAACAAACAAATGTTTACATCCAAATTGCATTATGATAACAAAGGAAAAAAAAAAAAAAAGAACAAAAAAGAAAGGATCTAAGTTTAGAAAATTAATCCAGTATTCTGGTGAGAAAGAATAGGCAGCAAGGAAAAAGACCAGAAAAGCAACAAGCTGAGGCATCATGTCTGAATCGTGAATATTTTAAAGGATATGTTTAGAGAAGATTTAAAGAAAGTGCTCATAGTAAAATAATATAAAGCATTTAACTCCTCAAATGCAACTTAGGAAGATTATATTGCCTGTTGTAAGAAGTTTCTTGTAAGGAATTTTCCATGTGAAATGCTTGATTGAGTCAATCAAAAGATGGGATATTACACATTTGATAATTTTGCACATGACAGACAATATTTCGTACCGGTAGGTCATTTGATTCTCTGCAGGTGGCTCTCTTGGTTTCTGGAATATTATACTGTGAATTACATGTTACACAAATGAAAGGTTGTTATAATTCTGGATAACATTGTATTTGATTCTATAAACATCTTTAGGCCGAATGCAAAGATCCCTTTGAATAATTTATCCAGCTAAGTGTCTGTGGTCCCAAACTTCTAATTTAAAAATGTTGATAAATGAAGTATCTCTTTAGCTAATAAATGAAGTATCTCTTTAGTTATCCTTTGTCAGCAACATTCATTTTAATGGAAAGTGAGTTTACAGGGTTACATGATTGAACTACTGAGCCAAGTCAGTGTTGGCAAATGATGGGCTAAATTATTGATGTTACACACTAATGAATTCTGATGAGAAATAAAATACAGACATTACATTTCAAGTGGTTCATAATTATTTTTGCACTTTAAAAGCAATTTTATTCTTTCTCCAAATCATACTGGTTCTGTAAAACAAAAACATAGTTAGTGATTATAAGCAAAATTATTGAGTTTGAAGCAAAAATGCTTCTGTAAGTTTTCTTATGCAAGTATAATGCTATTCACTCTAGGATTCTGATTTCTTCTTATACTTCTGGGAGAGGATAATTAAATTAAATGTCTAAATTTTTAAACTGCTGTCTTTAAACAAAATAATCTACTTTTCAACCACAGTTAAGAGTTCAGTAGATGAGTTTATAATCTATGATATATCATCATGTTTTCTAGAGATGTTCTGAGCTACCATAATTAATTCAGGTGACGACAAAAACAGAAGAGCTGCCAAGAAGGAGCTTTCAATATGTAAACAGTTTATCATTAAACCTGTGTTTTGATATATGTTTAAAATGGGTAGAAGGAGGTTACTAAACTTCAAATAATCCAAAGTGATGTTGTAAGGCTGAATCATTAATTTAAAATGTCATTTCTCTGAGCCTTTACTCACTGTACTGGATAAAGAAATTAAATTCTGTAGTTTTTACTTATAAAACCAGAGCTAAGCATTTGCTCATTTGGCAACAGAATAACTTCATAAATCCTATTCTTAATCTTGTCTTCCTACAAATGGGCTTTATTTAACTTTTCTTAATTATACACTGACAGTTTTTGTCAATGGCTGGAGAAGCAAAACTATGAAGTGTTGCTTCATTTTCTTAACAACTGAATAACCATCTTACTTGTTGGATCATTGTTGTATTTTCTTGTCAATCAAAACAACCACTGGTGTCCTGAAGGAGCAAGTACATGTGAAGCCATTGTGGTTTTACTTGAGAAGGGAACCAAATTATTGATCTTTGAGAGTCTGTAATATTTGCCACAGATGTCAAAAGAGAGGTTCATGAGCTACAGAATCATCATTATAAATCTCAGTGTTACCTATAATGTAGCCTTAAATTTTTCACAGAACTGTAATAAAATACTTTGAGACATTTTGATTGTGTATCTGCTTTCTCATACTGTCCCAGATAACACACCTACTCGAACCAAGACAGCTAAGCTCTGCACAGAGGTTCCAGGATACCTATCCAGTTTGCTAGGGAGAAATTGAGCTATTTATTTCTGGACTTTGAAACGTTGGTCTTTGAATCACTGCAACAAATTTTCCTTTAATAGGAGGGACTCCCCCTGAACTGAAGGTAGGGCTGAGAGGATTGCAAGCTGTGAAAGTTGTCAAGATCTGCTGTTATAATATCCATTCTAATGCTTTCCCTTTTTCTTTTATTTTTTAATTACAACATATCAAAAATTTGGGCATTGAGTTCTGAAAACAGTTTGCCCATGACTGATAAATGTGAACTTGAGCTCAGTAGCACTGAAAACCACATTTTACAAACTTGAGCCTGGTGAGAGGTAATGCTTCTCCTGCAGTATTATCTCAGGGCTGCTGTGGTTTGAGCTGGGTCTAGGGGCTTTAGACTAAAGGTCTCCTGCCTGTGCTCTCATTTCACCCTGTGCGTGCTGGAGGAGGAGATGACCAAGGAAGCGCCAAAATGGAGCAACAGCTAGATTTAAAGAAGGTTTATGAGGTTATAGAATTGAGCTGCAGAGAAGGAAAGCTGTCAGTGATCTGTCAAATCAGGGTAAAGCCTGGAACTGGCAGGCAACAAGGGCTGAGAGGTGGAAGAAGGCAACCATTGATGGGGAAAAAAAAGATATAGGCTGGGACTTGAGAGCAACAAGGGAACAGAGGAAAATGGAAATAGGCAGTGCCAGAGACTAGGTCTAGAAAGGAAGCATGAAGGAAGAGCAGAAATGGCTGGGCCAGCAGCTTGGGAATGAGTCAGGTGCAGGAAAGAGATTTGACAATAATCTGGGATGAGGCGCAGCACAGACACTGGGTTGGGAGAAGCAGATGCTGTGAGCTGGAGGGACTTCAGTCAGACAAAAGGTTGAGCAGCAAATTAATGAATAGGACACAGACAGCAGTCTACAAGAGTTATTTACTCCATTAGTTAAAGTGACAGATTAAGTTTATTGTCACTAACTGCTGATGATCAAGGTGAGAGTCAATATAATGTTTATATTCTTGGAGATTTGGGAGTTTAAAAAAAACTTGCAAAAAATTATTAAGATTACAAAAACTCTGTACTCAATTTAGAAATGTTAGGACTGCAGTTATTTATATAAACTTTATTCAGATTATTTTATGTAAACATTTCAACACTGATTGAGTAACTTATGTAAAAAAAGTAAAATTTATGCTACTTCAAGAAACAGAAATCCAGTTGTCTTCAGATTCTGGAAAAGGCATAAGCAAGAAAACTAACTTTTTTTTTTTTTTCATTTATCGATTCATTCTAAGTATTTCAGCACATTTTTATTCCATTGAGCTTTAGAATCTGGATCTCTCAGTCAGGGAGCACAGAGAATAATCTGAGTCTTAAAGATTGCTGTAGCAGTGACATGACTCATGGGATCACTTTTTAGGAATCTGGAAGTTGTGTGGTTCCTCTCTTTTTGTCTTACAAGACTTACTGTCTTGAGCAGCCCTGCTGACAGTAAGAACAGCAGAGAGAACATGCCTGCCATTTTTTTCAGATTTGACTGGAGTTCTGAGTGTTTGGGCCACAAATGTGAGTTATCAGGCCTACAGGTGGAGAGAACAAGAATTCACAGACAGAATTTCTGGATTAGAAATGGCTTTAGGGGTAGAATAAATTTTGCTCAATGAAAAACAAATTTTTTTCTGGTAATTTCATCGTCCTTTAAAGTCAGATGTCTAGTTACATTTAATAAACTCTTAATTCTGTAAATCTATGTTTCTCTATTGAAAAAAAGTTATCTATACACTTCTATTAATCAGAAAATTTTAAATTATTAAGACATTTCTGTGTGTACATGTCAGCAAATGTAAGAAAGGGAACATTTAGGCCTATTCTGGTATATACAAAGCTCGATTCCAGAAAGTAATGCTAAATTGTGAAAAAATGTAACTGTTAGGAATTCTTCTTCCAAAAGAAATTTCAAAATAAACCTTTTAGATTAGCTGTCCTCCTTCCATTTTCTGCAAGGTCACAACTTGTAGTACACAAATGTGCTTTCGTACACAAATGTTCTATATTGAAAAGGTACACCTGTGAGTAAACTAAATGATTCATCTCCAAAACAACACTAATTGGGTTAATCTTAAAAAAATGAAGCTAATTTTTTTTCTTTGCAAAGGCTATTTTCTAATCACCATCATTAACAAGTAACTAGGAGAACTGTTTGTCTTCCTACTATACACTAGAGTTCAGAAGTAGCAACTACACTTCTGAACTCTTTGATTCATTTCATATTAACCTATAGTAAAACTTTAAAGTGAAGGCATAGAAGAATTTAAATAGTTTGGCACTTCTATGCATGCCAGGAACTGTTTTTGGTTTTACAAGCCTTTGAGTATAAAGCTTTGAAAAATAAAGTGTTTATGAGAAACTTAAGAAGCGTGGTGCATTAAGGCATAAGTGGCGTAAAAACCTAAATGGAGCTGAATTGTGCCAAATTGTATGTACATTTCACTTAAAAAATGGTGAAGGAAATTATGTCAGAATAAAGATATTGGAGTTTTGCCTTGTGATAAGGAAAATCACAGACCATGAAAATGAGGCAAAGAAATCAAGCAAGTTCTCATTTCTTCTGCAAGTTTGGCTTATTTTGAGACTACTTTCCATTCTCTCACTGGAAAGGTCACTTTCACCATGCAGCAAAAAAATAAATGGTCATGAACTTTTAGTGTCCATGCCATGGCAGCTGTATTTGCCACTAAACCTACACAATACATAAATTCAGAGATTTTGGTGAATGTTTGTCAGGCTCATCAACTCAATATAGAAAAATCTAGAGAAAAGAATTGCTTTAAGAATTTAAACTAAATGTGAGATCACATTTTGAAGAATTCCAGGTGTAATTATGCAAAATTAATAAGAATTTGATAGGAAAACCAGGTATTTTTAGGAACTATACCCTGGATGCTGATTTCCACGTTTCTTTGGAACATGATTAACTAACACATTTTTCAACTCATAAGAATTACCTTCAAGAGCAGAAGCAAAAATAGCTTGTCTCAATTCCCCTGTACTATACAAAATAAATATTTTATAAATGAATAATAAATCCAGGAAAATGTAATTTCAACATTTTAAATGGTTATTACGAATAAATGTAACTAAACACAAAAGCTTAGAACTAATTAAAAGGTGTGCAGCCATGTCCCCTTAAGAAACATTATCTGTCATCCAGCCCCATATGTCTCCAAGACAAGACAGAAACAGCAAGACTGCTAAAGTGAAATCAGCAGGCAAAAAAGACACAACTGAGTGCAATCAGCATAAATGGTGATAACTCAACCCGTAACAGAGAAAAATAAAAGAGAAGGCGTACGGATTTTGAAGAGCGTCAGCCCTGAGGGACACCATAACACACCTGTGTTAATAAGTTAAAGAACAAAAGATGTGCTTAAACTGGCTTCCACCTGACAGCTAAGAAGCAAGATCAGAATGTTTGGTTTTCAGAGAGCAAAAGGGTAAAGCTGCTTGTAGCATACAGGGTTTCAGTTGCTCCTGGCCTTAGTGGAGCTGTAAGGAACAAGCTTTCTTGTAAGGAAGTAGAACAGGGTGGCATGAAAAGAACAGCTCTGCACAGTCAGTAAAATATTTCCTCCATTTAGAATTAGTATCCACTGAGGTGCCTGTGGCAGATTCACCAAAAATTCAAAGCCTTAGTAAAGAAGAGTCACTTCTTTCTCTGATGACCTCTGCAAAATTGCTCAAATAAAGGTGAAACACTAAAACTCTTCTGGTGTAAACCGATGTAGTTCACTACAGTGGTTAATTTTGGACAAAGTTATCTTTGTCCAAAATTTTAAAGATTTCAGTCTAATCAAGCAACTTGAGTGAAACTGCAGAAAATATATAAATAGCAAACTTGGATCAGAGTGACAGACTTTGGGTTGACTGGTGCCTTATTCCTTGGTGCCTTATGTAGCTATGTCCACCCGATGAATATGGATAAAGCTGCTGCCAACTGAGGGATTTCAAAACTCTAAATTCTGATGATCTACTTTTGTATCACTTTGTGCTGGTGTGAATGGTTGTCAAAGCTGCCGATCATTAAAAATTAAACCAATAATCTTGCCTTTAATAAAAAGGTACCTTTGTCTTGCCACTATCAGAAAAAGTGTATGTGAAATCCTTTAAAGTTACAATGAGAAGAGCAATAATGTTATCTTCTCAAGTAGCACTTTGAACATCAAAATGATTCTCATGTAACTATAGTCAAGATAAATCATCTAAAAGGATGGCCTACATTGAAAACCATCAGGATTAGAGCACAGGCACAGTACCAACTAAAGCTACATGTGCCATCGTATATCATTTTTGCAATTAGATAGCTAATTGAACTTACTCAAGAGCCAAGTTATTGAAACTCCAAAGCATTATCGGAAAAGCAAAAGTAATTAACAATAAATACCTTGCCCATACACTAGGTACAAAAGATTTTACATATTTTCAGTTTTCTTCAAAATTAAAGAGTACTTCCATTGTCTTCTGCTGGACTAAAAATGTATTTAGTAATTTTTGAAGGCTGAAATCATCCAGCAAACCACAGACTCTGCTGACAGTGATGGGAAAGCTGAAAAGTACATCCATATTGGAACACACAGAACTTTCTTTGACTACCACAATAAAAACAAAGTCTCTTTGCAGAGCTATTGTGCAAGTATGTAAACTTCCCAGAATAAAAAGAGCAGAGTGCTGCTCATGCACTTCTAAGGCACTTCTAGTGCATTCTCTCAAATAAAAAAATATCCCTAGATTGTAATCTCTCAAATTCTGTTACTGGTTGCAATTAGAGGCAGTAAAGATTTTAAAAAAAAAAACTTAAAAAATTTTGAAAAAAGGTAGAGTATCACAAGATGAAATAGTCTCTCTCAAGTAAAAGCCCTGCCTTTACTCTAAAGAAAAATGAAATAACGAACCAAAATTGGAAGTATAAATAATTTCAGTCATTGGTCTCTGTTCTAGAAATTGACTTAATTGCAAACATTGTTTACTATTAATATGGACGAATATCTTATCACTTTTTTAAGATCACAATTGAAATGCTTAATGTCAAATTGCATTTTTCTGCCAGAAGAGCATTCAGATAACATAGGGACACTAGGTAATAATTTAATTATTCCTGTTTCCAATGCAAATAGGAAACATTGAAAAAGTAAAATGGCTAAAAAGATCATTTTAAGAAGCAGGAAATATGTATTAAAAGTCTGATTGAAATAATTTAATATTGCTTTTTTAAAATCTTTTCATGTCACTAAACAGTGCTAGTGTTGACAAGTAATGATGAAATCTCTGGTCAAATCTGTCTTCTGTTCTGAGGCAGCTCTTTATTTTCACATCACAATTTTCCCAAAATTCTGCTGCTGGGTGCAAATGGAGGATGTTGTTAGTTAAAAAGCACCCGGTGAAAAGGCTGAAACCTCCTCCATTATCTACTTTTAAGTCTCTTTTTGGATCTCACCCAGGTCACGGCTTCTGTAAAATATTAGAAAACACTTAGGCAGCCAATGTACTGTATCTACTGCCTCCCCTAATGCACTCTTCCTCTGTCATTCACCTGCTCCTGATTGCTCTGGTCAAGGAACTGCTGGGACAGAAGCCCTGATGAGCAGGAATCACTGTTTTGCCACACACTTCTCAGTGCAGTGTGTTCTCATCCACATATGTTAGTGTAAGAGGGTCACTAGGAGCAATAAACTTAGGATATTTCTGGCTGAGAGAAAAGAAAGGGAGAAGAACAACTGTCAGATTTTATTTCGGATGTGAGTGCCATTATGTTAATCGATAAGAAAGCTTCATTGGCAGAAGAATAGATTGATCTGACAATAACACAGATATACAAAGATACCAGTCCATATAGAATTAAACAACTTCCAAGACCTCCAAAATATAAAACCAGGGCTTTGATGAAGGGAAGGCCTCTCTTCTACACACCTTGCTAATAGCTCTTAGCTGAACTACTTCAGTTTCAATTTTATATTTTTTCCTTGTTCATTATTTTAATTTTAAGTTATCATCAATCAAACACATAAAAACATAACAAAGCTATCAGAATAACATAAAAGGATCAGAATATCAGAAAACTAGGTAATGGATAATGAAGGCAGAGAGGGAACAGAATGTTTTCCACATTTTGAACAAGACATTGTCACTGGTAGCTCTGAGGTACTCAGCTCTGAACACTCTCAAAAGGTGCTGGTTCTTACACCTTAATGCTTAGTTTAGGCCTGTTTCTAGCTAATTGAATCATTCGGGGTGGCAGGGTTTACTGACATGGGTCCTCAGCAGGGACAGCATGCAGGGAAAAATGCGTGCTGAGGTGAAGAGTTTTCTGCCACGCTCATCCATCGTTGCAAGGACTGGCTTTTGGCAGAGGAGCTTCAATGCAGATGAAATTTGCAGTACAGCTATTAAAATATTTCAGAACGTTAGATTAATGCTAAAGTTTATATGTGCCACCTGTGGCTTCTATGTCCCCCCTATTGTTATTCATGAGCTTTGGGATGCCCACAGATCGCCTCTGTTCTACTCACACAGGAGAGAAAAAAAATCATCTGAGAAACCCCCCTGCAAAAATCAAAAGGAAGCTTTTCCAGGTTTTCAAACACAAAATGAAGAATTTGAATGAAAAAAAATGTTTTCACTGGTAGAGAGGTCAGTGCAATACTTGGCATATATAAGAACCCCAAAATTCCATAGAATTCCAAAGAAGGATATTAAAAACCATTACTAAATTATAAAATCTAATTATATTTTTATCTTAATGATTTATATTGAACTTATGATTTTGATATTACTGGGATTTTCTAAATCTCTTACATAAGGAAAGCATATATAGTACAACATAGATGATTCCATAGAACAAATATGGAAATTTGGAATTTTAAAATAAAAATCCTCTTCGTGAAACACTGAAAACAGATCATTATGCTGATGCAACTTAATGAATTCTAGAATTTATTCAAGTTAGATTTTACTTTAATTCATCAGATAATAAGTGTGAAGTGCAATTACATGATCTTAAAATGCAGTAAAATTGTTTCCACAATTACGCAACCAAGCTTGACTGTTAAAAATTGAACAACAGAGATTGCAAAAGTATGCTGCACAAAATCTGCACTAAAGCTGCACCAGCAATGCAATTTCTTTTGCAAGGAATGAGTCTGAAGAAATATTTCACTTAAGTCTTTTCAAAACCCTTCACAAATGCCATCTGGTTATAGCCATTAACTATGGGAAGAGATTGAAAGGAGTGGCTTTAAAGAAATATAAATAAGATACCATAGCACGAGACAAAAATAACATGAGCCTTCAAACTATACTGTGTAGTAGTTATTTTCCATGATAAATATATTTATCTGGGGAACAAGATATAAAATGAAAAACTGTACATCGTTGGAAACCATTTTTAAATCTCATATCTCCACAATGTTGCTTTTTTACAAATAAGGGAAAATTATTATATAACTGAGTTAGGAAACTGCAATACTTCTTAAAAATAGTCCTCTTCTAAAGATATTAAATACGAATACAGTGAAAATGACAATAGTGTTTACCACGGAAATAATATTTGCACAGAAGAGGACACAATAACATCTTCTAAAACAACTGAGCAGCTATAGCAGTGTTTCAAATATTTATATTCAATGTATTTATAATAATCTTCTCAAAGGTTTGTGAGAAATAAATCTAATCTCCCCCTCTTTTTTCAATCTATGCATGGTATATGTGCTAACTTACTGAATTCATCCTTCATGCAATTCCAGTTTATTAAAGAGGTTAAAAATTTATAAAACTCTGATGGGATATGGTTTTAATGCTTCATCACACTACCCATCATTTGCTTTTCAATCTAGATCAGAATGATCTTTCCGACTTCCCTGCAATCACCTACCTGCACAGCTAATATTTTCTGAGCGTTCTCCTGAGAGGCTGCCTGGATCCTGGCCAGCCCAGCCTGGCTGGAGAGGCCTCACCAGAGAGGCTCCACCACTGGGCCAGCGTGGCCCCACTCCATCACCCCTGCAGCCGGGACAGCCACGCCAGCGGCCACACCAGCAGCGCCAGCCCCACGGGCACGGACACGGCAGCAAAGGGGGGCACAGGCCAGAAGGTAGATGGGGGGAGGAAGGAGGGGAGGAAAAAAAAAACAACCAACCCCAACAGGAAAAAAAAAAATTAAATTCCCAAGTCAGAGCAGGAGAGGAAATTAATGGCAGCGTTCAAGAAGAATGATGGAGGGAAATATAGAAAGCAGTCAATAGCCCATTCTGCGCTGTACGGACCTGACAGGAATTTCACAGTCTCTTGGTTTTTCAGCCCACTCATGTGCATTCATCAGAAACCAGTCACATCTGGCTGCCAGGATGGGGGGTTAATTTTCTCTAAATGCCTCAGCAGTTTTGTTCTAGCTGAGGCAAACTCTGTGACTGCAAAGCTGATGAGTAAAATATTTCTACTTCACCCAGTTTAACTCAAAACCGATAGCCTCAGGACATATTGAACCTTTCTTAAAAAAATAATCTTTTGAAGGTTTTTGAATGGCACATCAGGTCAGGCCAAAGTTTAAAATACAAGTTTAAGACTTTGATGGACACAGGGGCTTTCTTTTTCTCTGTGTAAAGCTTATCATGGCTTGGCAATGTGTGCTTTAGTGCATGACAAAACTAAAGAGAATTAACTTAGCCATCAACTGCTCAGGGAGAACAATAACAGGAAAGAAATTTCCATATAGAAGTTCCTATTAATCTACCCAGCTATAACCACATGACATGAAAGCATCTAAGAGCACTAAATTGCACCAAATACGCTGGCTGAGAGTGACACTACTTAAAAAAAGGATTTTATATCAACACATAGAAAAGATAACATTTATCCTATGAATCACATTCGGTGCAAAGGATCCTAAGTGACCTGATTCCAAGTGGGAGTACTTACCTGAAGGCTTTCTCTTTTGGTTACCAGTAGTGATTGTTACAGTCAGCAGTTAAGACTAGAATCAGCTTTTCCTTTATTTGCAAGTATTTGGAACACATAAACATTGTGTGCCAGGTCTCAGTCTAGAACAAAAATGTTTTAAAGAGATCTGAAAATGTACCAACAGAGAATGGTTTTGAAAACAGCTGTGGGTTTTGGCAAATTCTGTAAATGCTGCTGCATACTCTAAACCAGTTTTAATTTAGAGAATGGACATTTAAACCACATAATTAATTGCTTAGTGGAAATACATGGGTTTGTGTTTCATGAATTTAATTATTTCGATAAATTCCATAGCTATTGTTATCATGAAGCCTTCAAGAGTATGCCTGTCAACCAGATTAACACAATGGATTGTACCATTCCTTTGGAAATATTACATTTCATTAAGGTCAATGCCACAGGTCAATAATTGGATCAGTTATAAAGAAGCTTTTACATTATAAGATATGACTGCTCTTTAGGAGCAAGCGTGGCATACCAGGTGAAAAATACACTTTTTCAGAAGTGTGTAGATTATAGTAATATCAAGTGAGCTATTACAGCCTAGAGAGTAATTAATGCACATTTTCAAAATTAATGGCCTGCTTTTTGGAGATACCAGGTTTCCACAAGTCCCATTAGATTCCATGGAAGCTCTGAGTGTGCTGCTTCTTTCTAAATGAGGCTGTAAAATGTTAAAGAAGATCCTTATACCTAATATTTTGTGTTCTGCCTGTGTACATTAAAAATAACATGAGGGAAGGTAGACAAACTCAATGAAAAAATAGGAAAAAAACCCAACCCAATCTGAATTGCAGCCAAAACTTGAACCCAAATAGAACATTTTCCAGTTTGAAGAACCTTTTCTAAGTACTGGAACTTCTTCTCATCTATTTTAAAAATTATTTTGTTTCCTGAAATCTGTCTCTTCCTGCCTGTCTGCTGTTACTTTAACTATTTTAAAATCTCACTTTTTCTGATGCCACTCTGAAGTCTGAAAAAGAATGCAGATGAGAGAGGGGCAAAACATAAGAATTTAGGACATATTAATAAAACAATTTGCTTCAGACCTGGAGAAACAGATTAAGTAGAAAACTATTTTTGGATTATCAAAATCCTGATTTTGTAAAAAGTTAAAATAATTGCAAGATATGATAAAGAATATAGTGGTTGGATGAACATATAAAAGGATTTGACAGTAAATGGTAAAAAAGATTGTTGATTATTGAGTTTGGTGGCTATTCAATTTCTTTTCTTGAGAGAATTAAGACATTAAAAAGTTTTGAGGTTTAACTATATGAAAATTGCTATATTTATTGAGAAACTGACAGTTTATAATGGCTGTTGTCCAGTACAGCCTTTGCCAGCGTTTCTCATTCCAAAATTACAAGTCCATTGTAAATTATGTTATTAGGTATCATATTTCAAAATGCATCTCATATTTTGAAAACATTTTATTGTGCCTGACATAAAGCCATCAAAACCAAATATTTATTATTTTGCAATATTAATTTTGCAACGTCAGTAACATTTATACATGTGGTCAGAAATACAGATTTGTGTGAAAGTAACAACTTGATCACATAGTGTTGCCTCCAATCTTGGAATAAACTGATGAACTCACTAACCTCGGAGGGGCCAAGTGCATTCCTGAGTCGAGAGCTCTAGGTGAGGGAGTGATTAAAAAAATAAAAATCTCAAGTAACTTAGCTAAACAGCATTTCTAACCCAAGAGCAGATTTCATGAGCTTTGTCATGATCTCCCTGCCCCTAAAGGCACCAATACTGTTCTGGCAGATGCTCTTCTTGCTCACATAACACACATTTAGTTACTAGCTTTTCCTGATCTTTTTGATTTTTTGTCAGACATAGAGACTTAAAAAGGCATGACATGCATGGGTTAAATGCATGGCATTGTTGCTTGCTCCTTTGTTTTCAACGCTGTGTTTCTTAGTATTCTGAACACATTGAGACAAATGCTTGCAGGGAAGGTAACAACGTCCATCTCCAGAGGTCAAGGTGTAGGAATATGTACAGGAGATGAATATTTATATGAAATTCACTTTGGTTTTGATGTTTGTTTTGCTGTGGGAGCAGGACTGAAGGAAAAAAGGAATAGAAAGACAAGCAAGCTCCAGATTTTAGGGATTCAAAAGGAAAGGAAACCCCAGGATTCCTGTTTCTGTCATTCTTGAATCTGCCATGGCTGCAGCTGATACAGGTGGACAGGATGATTTTTGCAGCAAACAGTCTTCTCCTAGTGCTCATCCTGAAAACAAGGAAACAGTGAGCCAATGGCTTTGCTGGAGTGACACCTTTGGGAGCTGCTGGGAGCAAAAATGATCTCATGTAGTTGTCCTTGCCTGTCTTCTGCTTTGGAGCTTCCTATCATTCTTCTGGTTTTGTGGTTCCCCTCTGTGATTCACAGCAGAGGGCACCATATGACTCCATAATTACTTGAGTCCTTCTTTACACCTGGCACTGATAACATTGATAATATCAGCATAAATTTGGAAGAAGGATGCATGAACTACCTGACATTACTGTTTTACTACAGAGGAACCTTATGATTTGGGGTACCTTAATCTGCTCTCACCTTTAAATTTTGTTATGATAAATCTAGATATTTCATTTAATCCATATCTGACATGCAGTAATATGAATGATGTCAAGCTAATATTTTAACCTGTAATTTCTTATTTAAGAAATCAAACTGGATTAAAAAATGTATTATACTGTTTGATGCTCAGGACCATTCAAACCTAATGCATTATTCCAGTGGCATTGTTTCTGGGTCCTTATTTATCAGTGTTACCCCTATATTTGGGTTCTCAATATTGCAAACCACAATTAAACTGAAAAAAGATCCCAAATAGAAAGAAGCAATTGCATCTTATTTAGACCAGAACATTTTTTGGTTTTGTTGCCTGGTGGTTCACAGGAACCTAACATTTTCACCTGCTTGTCTTTTATTACAGTCTAGTTGCATGGCACTAAAACAACACTGATTGTAGAGATAATGAACCCAAAGCTAGATGTTTTTACTTGTTTAAACACCAAAGGGCACATGGCCCCATTAAGAACACAATGTGAAATAGTACCTGGAACTCAGTCATGATGCTTTTTCTCAGACAGTAACATACTATTTGGACTGCTACAATTACCAGTCCTGGACAGTGATGGCATGCTAGCATCATATTGGGTTATGATTACAAACCTATTTCCCCTTTTAGTTGCTTTTAAATAATGAGATTCAGTTGGTCTGAATACAAGTGTTTCTCTCTTACCCCTGAGAACGAGAAGATTCTCTATGAATAAAATGTTATTTTTTTTTACAGAATTATTCATAATATAAATGTATTCTGCATTAAGAGTACATGCTTATATATAAGATGTCTGATCCATTGAAAATGGCCAGATTCTGGGTCATGCAAAAAATAGTAGATAATAATATAGGCAAAACTGTTGTTCTCAAAAAGAAAAAGCTTAGCTCAAAAGAAAGTTCTCCTTAAATTTTGCCAAACTTTATACATTTCATCTAAAAATGTGCATGGCAGGTGTTTGCCTCAGGCTGAATTTGTTTGGGTAACCCAAGCATTTTGCTATTTTTTTGTTAGGAATTCTAGGCAAAATACATTATTGTGCTCCTGTTACCAAATTACACTGGTAAATCCTTTACTAGATGCAGTTTCCAAAGGGGACTTACGTTTTAGTGGGGACAGCATTTTTCTGTGTGATATGACTTTTTCATGGATATATTCTGCTAAAAACTGTAAGTTTTTGGAAAACTATTGTCTGCATATAGTCATGAGCAGATGTTTCCATTTTTATACATTTTAAAAACATATTGTCCTCTGTGAGCATTCCTGGCCTTCTCAGTGGTTGTACAGTTGTTCAGATTATGTCCTGATACTGCTAAGCAAGTAAGAATGCTTATTGCAGTGTGACTCTACCCTGTACATAAACTATCTTAACAAAGTGGTTTGTCACACATTAGATCAGGAATACAGCCCAGAAACTTGATTTTTGTCTATAATTAGATTGTTATTTTGGTCTTGGATGTAATTCATTACTGACAGCAATGTGCCTATCTGTGTATCAGTACAAACATCCATCTATTGGTGCTCAGAAAACCTGGAGAAACAAGTCTTTGCCAAAATTGGATGGTTTCTTCAGAGAAAACTGTGAAGTTTGTGCTAAAGATGCCAATTTGTGATTAAGAAATCCAACTGTTAATCAAAACTGGTGTAATTCTAATCATCACAGTTTAATCTAGGTTTTTCATAGCTATGCTAGAATGAAATATCAAACAAGGAGATCCAAACCTACACCATAAAATGGGATATCTCAGTGCAATAACATTTTACCAAGAAAAACTGGTTTCATGGTTTTTCTTCAAGTACTAACTGAAATTTCCTTTTCCTTTCCTACATTTTTCTTTCAGAAATAGCCTGAAAAGTAGGAACCAAACTCAACTACATGGCTCAAGGAATGGGAATTTCTCTGATTAGAGAGACTTTGAGAGATAACTGTGATGAAAAAAGGGTGTTTCCAAAATAAAAATATTCCAAGCAAATGCAAATTGAAACATTTAAAAGAACAAATAGCTGGAATGGGTGCAGTTACAGTAGGTATATAGAATTTCTTACCAAATGAATATTAAAAAAAAGGAAAATTGTATTTTATTAAAATGAAGAAATGGACTAAGCATCAGAAAGAATGGAAAAATACACATAGCTGAGGCAGATGAGAGAAACAGATGGGCAGAGCACTCCCAAGAAGTCTCACTAGACTCAGCCTTCTATCTATACAATATTTTGATGAAATATTATGAACTTAAGCCATTTAACATTAACAATTAACCAATTGAGATGTCAGCAATAAACACGGCAACTCAGAAGCTAAAATATGTCAAAGCAGAGAGCAAAGATCATTATCCCAGAGAATAATATTATCCAGTAGGATATATCCTGGATACAATATTTAAACTCATAGGATTATTCTGATAAAAGAAAGGAAAAAAAAAGAGAATACCTGTGTCTCTTGAGAGAGAAATAATTTTCAAAGTAATATTATACAGGATGGGATGTGAAATGATGTTGGGCAGAAATCTTAGTAAACAATGGGCTGGATTTAGGTGAGGTGAATGTGAGTGAACTAGAGTTAGTTGTGGTAAATACCATCATAAAATGTACATCATCGGTTCTCCAAAACAGTTGGAAAGTTGTTCATGCTGTACGTGTGAAGTCAAGTACTGAGCATGAAACCAGGTTTACTCTTTGAAGAAGACAAAGAATGGAAAACTAAGAACACTTTAATATCAAGGATCTTGGATATAACCCTGCAGAAATGTACTATATTCGTGTCTCTGCCACACTGTACCCCTGTCATGTCAACTAAATAATTCAAACTCAGCTTTCCAGAGATTAATGGAAATTTTATCCTCTTTTTTTGTTGTTGTTGGATTTCGGAATCTGATTTAAATCTTTAATTTTTAGAGATAATTGGGAATGGCAGGTTCAACAGAAAGTAGCAGGGAGATTTGGAATCATAGTGTGCCATGAAAAAGGTGTATTCCTGATATTAATATTTCCAGGGATAGATTTTTAGGCCACGGATTGCTATGTTAAGCAGCTAAACCCATAGTTATTTTATGGTATTGACAGTACAGGAAATCAGGATTATTGTGCTGAATTGCTTTATTAAAACACAACTCTGTTTTACATGCAGTGACCATAACCCTTTTAATTCCACTCCTGATTGACACTGATACAACTGACCCTCTGGATTCTACACAACATCATTCTGTAATTCTGCAGTAGTCCCTCTTGAGACATCTGTTTATTGCAAAATGTAGCAGACCAAAATGCAAGTACAGAACAAGCACTAGCTACTACTCACTGCTATCAGCAGTAGTCTACTAGGATTTTCTGATCTAAGCAAATTAGCGTTACATGTCGAACAGAGACTCATAAGTCACTTCTAAATCTACACATTCTCTATTTCCTATGATGCTAATCTGATATCAGAGGATCCAATGCGTGTGCCATATTAATTCAACAGTGCACTGTGAATGCTAAATTCTATGTAAATGACATAAGCCTTATCAGTTCCATTCATTGTTACAACTCAAACAACGGCAATTATAACAACTCTACAGGTTTTGGCACTGTAAGGATGGCAGCCTTATTAGCAAAATCCAGTTAATATTTATCTTTTTGTACTATTTCACTACCAAGTTACACCTGTGCAATATACAAAGCTCCTAGGTAATGAGATATTTCTTTATTGTCAAATCTGCTCCACAGACTGCTGGTAAAGATTACATAGTTCATTTAAATAAAGCTCTTTTGTCAACAGGCCGGATATATTTTAAAAATGAGTGAAAGCCTCATGCAAAAAACAAATCTCAGCTGATGTGCAAGTATACATGAAAAGATGCACTTGTTTTTTGACCTTATTCCAGCTGTTAATGCTTTAGTAAGCAGATTAGTAGTATTACATTTAAAAAAGGAAAATTGTATTTCAAGATCCACTGAAAAACAAGCTAAGAAAAGTCTGAAAAATCAGAGTACAATCTTCTACTGAAAATATTGGTGAATGCAGAAAAAATATAGACTAATGAAGTAAGAAGAAAGAGTGGTGTTGTGAACTTTGCCTGCTCTTGAGAAAAATGAAGAAACTGGACAATAGAATAAGATGAGGGTTTCTTTCTTTTTATTGTGGCTGATACTTAAATACCAATATGAAGATTAAAAAAGTGTTTTCTATATAAGATTCTTAAAAATGTAGCCTAGAGTTTGATACTGAGTAGATATAGAATGTATTATGCTTTTCTTTCCTCAAAGATTTCTCTACTTGCCAGTTTCTACAGCTAGAGAAGGAAAATATACCTGTACTTATCATCTCTTTCTATCATTTAGTAACAGTTAGAATCAAATACTGTTACTTCATCCCTAGAAGCCTGAAGCAATGAATGGAAACATCTCAAAAAGGTGCAGATAATTGCAATTACTCCAATAAAACCAAAGGTTTCATTTTTTAGAATTCTTTAGATTTTTTTCTTGCCACCTGAACTTTGATTTGCAGAAGCCTACAACTTTTACATCTTCTGTTTGGTATTTGCACAAAGCCATTAGAGGAACATTTCAGAGAGCAGAAGCTGGACTGTCAAAACAGTGCAAGTAAAGAAGAATGCTCCAAAGAAATTTCTGACCTTGCCATTAATTTCTTCTGTTAAAGCAGCCATAATCCCTAGTCATTTATTTTACAGATTCTGCTGCTTACTCTGCAAAATTGCACAATAAAATACCATATCTCATCCTCTGTCCCCTCCTAAAGGATTTTTGGAGTATAAGTGTTAACACATTTTTCAAAAAGTAAACTAGGGCTCTTTTGGCATGTAGTATTGTTGACAAATTTTTTTCATGAGCTTATAATTTTAAAACTAAAACTAATGAGCAAACTTTAATGGGAATATATTACACTGCTTCCCTAAACAATTTAATGGTAAGATTTAAGATTGGATCTGTCTTTTTAATGGGTGAATTTTTTGCCTTCTTTGGTACCTTTGAAACACCCTAAGATTAATTATCAAAATGTCCTTCATTTGTAGATCTAGAAGAATAAAGAGAGAGCACTCTGCCTGTGTTGACTAAGGCACATCAAATATTATGATGATTAACATTTATATTCAGCTGTTGCTTCTAATCCGTATAAAGTGAGTTGGAAGCAACTGCATTCCTGATCATTGCAGAACGGTAAAAGGAAATTCAAAATAACCCATTTTATCTTTTTCTGGGTGACACATTATTAGTTATCCCTTAGAACTTCATGACTATTCAAGGATCATAAACCAAGCCCATCTTGCTTCCTGGCCAGAAGTGAGCCTGTTGTCACCACAGAGTACTGCCATTCCAGTGGTGTTTCTGGGCCCTTGGCACCTGGTCAGTCACCAACACGTTTTGTGCAGTAGAGCCATGCATTGCAATAGGATACACATGCAGCAGGATCATACAGCAGGCCACTCTGCAACTGCACATGTCCCTGGATGCTTGGCTGAGTCCCCACCAGCATCCCTTTATCCATGACAAAAGATTAACTTCTGGATAACCAATTCAAGAATGACACAGCCTTCAGCTGCACAATGCACCATCCAGCCAGCAGAAGCAGCCCAGGGACTGGGGATTCTGGGGGGCCAACTTGAGCATAGAGAGTTAAGTGTGCTCCCTGGAAGGCAATGAATCAATCAGGGAAACAGTTGGCCAATTAAGATGTGCATAACTTCTTGCCAGATGTTACCTTTGTGCTGATGGCTGACTGCATCTTAGAGATGCACATTGTTTCTCAGCCCCTGGGGCTTCTTTCCTATTGTTAAATAAACAGAGCCAGGAACCCCTCTGTGGCAGTAAGGCTGAGAGGGGTAGGCAGGTTTTGCTCACACTATGTAGTCCACTGCCACTTCTCAGCCTTGTGTGATGACCTTGCTGCCCTAAGACACACACATTATTTTGGGGGGCAGAGGTGTTGATGTCTGAATGACTGAACAAATATCAACTTCAAGCTTCAGCCTATGAAGATGAAACATAGACTAGGTGCTGCATACCCTAGGACATGGCAAGGCCTCTTGGGATAGTGCTGGAGTACTGTGTGGTGTCGAGGCAACTAAAGTTGGTTCTTGTTCACATTCTGTGCTTGAAGCAGAGTCTGATGCATGCTGTTCCTCACACTCTGTTAGGCTTTCTCTTGGAAAGACTGCCTAGCACAGGACAAAACAGCACTAAGTGGTACTATAAATATGCAGCATGGAGTGCTGGGGAGCAGGTCAAGCTGGATCCCTAATCCCCTTTTATTTTGCAGACTAGGTACAGCCTTCACAGCCAAGAGATTCCTTTCTGATTTGTCTTGGAAGAGCCAGATAAACACATGCTCTTCATAAACCATAAGAACTGAATTCATAAATAAGACTTATGGGCAGGAAGGGAGGGATTAGGAAGGGATTGTGGAGGCTGAAAGAGGGTCTAGCTTCAACAATAAGGGGAAAATATACATGGCTACAGTGGGTCAAGTTTGGACCTATGCTGTGATTTCTTGACAGTCATAAACTGAAGTCTTTAGGTGATCAACTAACTTGAATTTGGCATCCTTTGTCTAACCAAACACCCTTTCTTTTCTTATCTAGAACCAGCGATTACATTTCATAAATCTTATGAAAATTCTTCATCCCAGTCACCCCCTTCCTGACTTTGAGTCTAGCTCTAATTTCCAACTTTAGGCTATACAGTTGTTTTCCTTCTTGCTCACCTTAGAGGTAAATATAAAGTGACAGAACATCCTTCTTGCTTACTAAACATATGACTCTTTTGAGGTTTACATAGACTCAGATTTCAATACCCACCACATCTACACATCAGCTTCTTGGTGCAGTCATTTACTGCATGACGGAAAGCTGTTGTCCTTGGGATGGACTCATGAAGGGTTACTTAATTCCTTGATCTGAGAACATAGCACTCAGACAGGCAGTCCTGTATTTTCCCACCCCTATTATCTGCCTGTCTTCAGAAAGGATGAGTATTGTATTGCAAAAATTGATATTACAGGGAAGGCAGAAATTAAAATGGTGTTCATAGAATATAGTTTACAATTAGTTAGATACTTAGCTTCAGTCCGTCATAATATGTATTATATTAACTAGCCATCAAGATAATTGCAATAAAATATTTGCCAGAACCCTTTGTCCTCAGAAGGGCTTAGGCATTCAGCCACATTTCTGCAGGAAGCACAATGTGAGCAGAAGGAAAAGGCTAAATAAAGTCATACACTGTCAGTAATTAAATCCCTCGCTAGCTACTCGAAGTCATCCATACAAAAGGATTACATTATAAGAAATGCCACAGGTGTGATGTAGGTTAGGACCTAATGTAAAGGAGAAGTTTGAAAAGTATTCCAGAACATTGTTCCATTGTACATCCTTCTTAAAGTTCTGAAAAGAAGAAAGATGAAGAAAATTAATAACAAGAACCAGAAGAACAAGAAATAAGAAAGCATGTGTCTGAGAAGGCAGGAATTAGAATTCTTTACCTTGCAGGTCTATTTCAATCTACAATATTCCCACCTTAATATTTCCAAAAAAAACCCAAACTAAATGTGGAAAAAATACTATTGGAAAAACTTCCAACTACATTATTTGTGTTAAGTTCTTGAAGAGTTTGAGCAAACAAACAAACAAAAGGTTTCTTCACTAGTGTTGTTCTGCCTTCTTTTCTGTACAATAACTTCCAGCCTTCAAATCTAGAGAGTTCAAGCAAGCAAGCAGATAATTTGCTGTAGCATTTGCAGTTTGAATTTCAGAGTGTATTCTGTGTCTCTTTTAGTGTCTACTTGTTATGTTAGGTTTGCATGGCTAACTTTTGGTCGCAAGTTTCGGTGGGGATGGCTTCTGTGAGAAGCTTCCCCATGTTCAGCAGAACTGCCAGAGAAGGGAGGAGTGAGAGTATGTGAGAGGAACAACCCTGCATACACCAGGGTCAGTGCAGAAGGAAGGACAGGAGGTGCTCCAGAAGGTGGAGCTGAGATTCCCCTGCAGCCGGAGAAGGACCACGGAAATGCAGAGATCCCCCCACAGCCCATGGAGGAGCCCATACCAGAGCAGGTGGGTGCCTGAGAGGAAGCTGTGAGCTTATGGGAGACTTGAGCTGGAGCAGGCTCCTGGCAGGATTTGTGATCCTGTGAGGAACCCACACGGGAGAAAGATGTGCCTGAATGACTGCACCCCATGGAAAAAGTGACCCATGTTGGAGCAGTTCACGGAAAGCTGTTGTCCTTGGGATGGACTCATGCTGGAGGAGTTCATGAGGAACTGTCTCCTGTGTGAAGGGCTTCACACTGGAGCAGGGGAAGGATTCATCTCCCTGAGCAATGCTGAACTGACTGCAACATTCCTTGTCTATGCAGAAGAGGAGCTGGGGAAGAGGGAGGCATGGGGCAAGGTGGCTTTGCTTCTCATTATCCTGCTCCACTCAAAAATGGACATGGACCATACAATATGCCTAATAATGATAGACTGTTCTAGTAACTAGTACTGAGTCAGCTGCAACAGTGTAGGTTTGAATAGTGCTCTATTTTTAGCCAAGGAGAGACTAATTTGTGCATTTCACTGTTTTCTCTTTACTTGGTTTTCTCATTGCTCAAAAAGTTCTTTAACAGTTTTCCATGCTTTTACTCTTCTTAACTTTTACTCAAGTTGAATTCTGTTGTTTCTATGTGTGCATCATATTTCCCTCACTTTTACTCATCAATAATATGCAGAGTTTGGCAGTCATCAATTAGATCGTAGTGCCATTGTAAATTATTTATTATATTTCATAATGATAAAGCAGCACTTAATCTTGCAGTAAGATAAGGTCTCTTGTTAGAGAGACACCTGACAAAAACTTGAATCACAGGTCCATATTCTATTTGTCACTGAAAAAAATTCAATGCAAAAGCTAAAAGTCTTAATTTCCTGATACATTAAGAAATTTCCAGTTACCTCTTCCATTTCTTAAGATAAAAGAAGTACTTCTAGTTGTTGGCATTCCTGTTTCTTGGATGTAGCAATAGTAAGATTCACCTGCTCATTTTTCAACTTCAGGCTATTCATGCTATGTGGCACTCCCTATTCCCTACATCTGGAGGACCCATAGAAACACAACACATTTTCCTTCCCTGCCTCATTCAGCCATTTACAGCACAGTGAAATTCAGAACACTCATACAGGTGATGTGCAGGTGAGTCTTGGCCTGCATGGGGAAATAGCCAGGACATGCACCCACAAATCAGCTGGATATGTCCTTCCTCCAGAGGACAGACAAAGCCTGAAACAAGCAAAGATCAAACTTCTATTTTGCACTCTGCTTTGAGGGACAATGACCCACAATTTTTTTTCAATTTGTGAGAAATATATTTTCAATTTATTGAAAAGTACCCAAAAGCAACAATGTTAGTAGAATTAACAGCAATTTAAGTCAAATCCGCTTAGCATCTGCAGTGGCCCCTAGGAGTAGTCATTTTTATACTGCAGCAAAGAAACTGAAAGTCCTAGGAGGCCAGGCTCCAGCCCAGATAGATCCATGCCTCATCCCTGAGCACCACAACAGGGAGCCTATTAACACTGACAAGGCTGACTGCCCTGAAATTGCAGACTTTTAAAACACTGACATTCTTGGCCCCAGTAGCACAAGGGCTCAGGACCTGTGCCCCAGTTTTTGGGCAACACTTCAGGTCTTGTGGGTGTCAAGCACCTGGCTCTGCTGTAAGCCAGCAGAGCCCCTGCTGCCAAACTGAGACCACAGCCTCTATTTTGGGGGACCACACAGGCACAGTCATGCTGCTGTGACCTCTGTCTGGAGGAACTGTGCTTGGGGACACAGACCCCAGACTCTCAAGACCTCAGGCATCTCTTTCCAACTTTGAGCAGGGTGGCACTGAAAACTCAATTTCTGTCCTTGGCAAACTAATTGAACACAAGATGTTAAATAGTCACCTTGTTTTTTGATTCATTAATGTTGCTGACAGATTTTGCCTATTTGATGTTATTACTTAGGTGTGTTTCTTAAACTCACCTTTTTTTCTCATCAAAAAGGCTTTATATAGGTACCAACATTGCCTTTAATAGACAGGTATTATTTTTACAAAACAAATATTTTAAATAGAAGGCATTAAAGCAAATAGATCAAAAAATGATTGAACACTGCCTCCAAAGATGTATGTATTTCATGGACGTCATCTTAAAATTGGTGTCTACATTCTTTTTTCCTCTTAGCAAGGAGTATGACTGTATAGTGAGCTTTTCCTAACTCTTAGAAAATTCTCCAGAACTGATGCAAAGTGCATACAAAAATAAAGAGGTTTTCTCTAGCATGTTAGCTTCAGACTGATTTTCACTATGTTTATCAAGAATTTTGGGGTTTATAATCCTTCTTTGAAATGTGATTTCTATAAATCTTTTCAAACAACAGTTTTCCCAGGTAAAAGCTGGTGGCATTAATAAACAAGACAGAAAACATACCTTTGGTTAAACTATTTTAAAGAGGAGACACTTAAACCATTAATGACCTGAGTCAGTGACTTTAGTAACCATGAGTTAGTTAGCAGGTTCCACCTACCTTGATTTCCAAGATTCTTAACAGCCACAATTACACAAAGAGATTCAGTATTATGTTCCTGATTACCAGATAAATGAAAGATGCAAAAAGGAATCTAGTTAATGCCTTTATAATCACACACAATTACCTTAAAAGGATAATAAAAAGGAAAGAAAAATGTTCAGAAGTTAGGAAATGCCAGACTTACAGTTGCTTTTGCATTGTGCCACAGCCTTATTTATATTGTCCATAGTCCTTTTCATATCTCTTTCAAAGCGCTCACATTGTGAACAGATCAACATGTGGAGTGAAACAGTGTTATTTTTGGGGGAAACTATTTCTATGGAGTGCAACAGTATTCCATGTGAGACAGAGCTAAATGGGGTGAAACACCACCCCAAAGATTTTCATACATGTCGCTGAGAACACATGACAGCTGATATTTAGGCATCTTTAATTCCTTCTCAGCCTCTGAAAGCAGAGTGGCCCTAATAGCTTTCCATCTTCTTCCATGTTCTTCCATTTCTCCAAAGACTGACTCAGACTTTATGAAGAACTTCAGCTTCTCCCTGGAATACTCTCGGGCCACAGCTCGTGGCATGCTATACATAACTTCATCTTATCTAAAAATCTACTCTGGTAGGTTTTTAGAAATCAGACAGAAGTCATGTGCAGTTTTAGCCACCAGTTAAGGCCAGAAGGCCCCTGATGTAATCCAGAGGGCAGAAATCCATGGTCAAGTGCTGTGTAGGGTGGGCAAGCCAGTGGAACTAACGAAGTCACCTTGGCGCAGTAGAAATCAAGAAAAAGTACCTTTTGGGCTTGAGTCCAAGAAGGTTTCCATGATCTCATTTTTTTCAGCCTTTTTTAATATATCAAGTGCCTTAAAAGCAATGCTGTCAATCTTTGTTGCAGCCAATGCTGAAAAATGGAAAGTATAAATGTCAGAAGCTGAATTTTCTGGGTCTGGTGGTTTTTTTCTATGTCTATTTTTAATCTACTTTTCAGGTTCAGCTTCTAACAGCAGAAGCAACAGTAATTATAGTTCATCTTTATCAGTTTTCTCTTCCTGTAAAAAGGAAAAATGTACACATCACATGCATCTTGCTTTCTTGTGGAAGAAAAGTTGGGCACACAAGGAAGGACAGAAACATGGTGCTTCAAAAGCTTCCCAATTTGAAAGATCTGGAGAGCACAGAACAGGTCACTTAATGTCAGCACAGACAGAAAAAACACATTCTAGATAAAAAAAATTGTTATTTATTTTTCAAATTAAAGACTAGGTTGACTAGGACAGCAACTGTTTTGCACTCCCCTAATGCAAAATTGCTTATTTGGATGCTTTATAATATTCCAGAATTTGGAAAAGCAATAAAGATTATATAAATGAAATTAGCTTCACAAGCTGATTTTTTTAAAAAGAAACAACACTAAAAACCATATTGTGATCACTTTTCTTACACGTAACTTTAAATATTTAATTTAAAAGTTTTTTATTGACTCTTTCTGAGGTCAATCATATGTACTATATAGAAAAAAATATTGCTATTTCTTTTTCTATTAACTGAAGCATTTACATAATATAAGTCCACCAGAAGTCCAAACCAAGAAGAAAATTACCTGTTGAGTGCCATAACTATTTCACATAAGGCAACCACTTCTAAATAAATAAAAAGTCTTATCTTGAATGGAGGCTCGGCAACAGAAAAATAAAATTCAACTGCAAAGTTGTCTTGTTACAGATAGCAAAGAAATGCAGAAATTTAAAATGCATACTAAAAACCCTTATAGGTACACGACTTTGAACTTGGTCAATTGTCTAAAAAAGCTAGGTTTTGGCACCTACACAATACCTAAAGGGTTGATAATAAAAAAATTGTATGTCATTAGATTTATAATACAGAACTCACTGAAATACAGTCAATGAGAATATAGAATAAATATTTAATTTTCTCATACAACCTGATAAATATTTACTGTATGGTTCAATAATGTATCTTAATAGGAGCTTAAGACTCTCCTAATTCACACTCCCCAGCAGAGTAGGCATGTTTGTTACCAGTGGCTTTTCACTGCAGAGCATAACCTTTAGGTACAAAACCAAACTAAACCAAACCAAAACCAAACTATAACAACAAAAAAACCCTCAACAACAACACAAAAAAAACCCCACAACCAAAAAAACCAAAGCACCTAACAATATCTTTTTTCTCCAAAACTGAAAACAGACACATTCACAGGTAAAAAAAATAGCTAAAATAATAAAATCAAAGGCAGAATTGTGCAGTGATTTTTATTTTGACTTAATGGAAGACTGTAAATAAGACTGTAAATACAATAACTGATAGTTAACATCTGTTTATAGTACTAGTACATCTAGTAGTCTGATTATCATGCTGCCTGTAGGAAATGAAATGATTGTATTTGCATGCCTACAGCTCAAGTCTATTCTATTTCCCATGGATCATCCATGGATTCCTAGACAGGTGTGTTGCCTTCAGGCTATTTTTACTAAAAACATCTGAAATCACAACTGTGAACCAGTTCTGCAGGTGAGAATTTTCCCAACAGGGTATTTACACTTGAATTTAAAAAGTTCTGTGCAGCTTTAAGGAAGAATAAAATATGTACTGAACAACCATGGCCACTGGTTTTAGAGCTGGCTTCCTTACTGGGACCAATATTAATAATCCAGTCTTTCAGAAAGGCTTATTTTCACCAGGAAGTAATTTGGGCTACTATTACCTACATGCTTAAATATAAAGATTTAGGAACCTTACCTGAGGCACTGGAGTTCAAGAGCTTTGCCCAACACCTAAACTAAATAGCATTGTGCTTTAAGCATGTAAGAGCAGGAACTGCAACATCTCAAAAGACAGACTGTACCCACCCTGCCTGTGGCTGCACTTACTCAGAGCTTAACTTCAGAAATCCCCTAGCACCTTTAAGAAATTACTGCTTGAGGGACAGCATGAAGTTCCTATGTGCACAAAAATTAACTTCAATTCAGTATAATTTTCTTATCTGTCAGATTTTTAACTATTCCTTTTCATAGCTTCAGGGAAAAAAAAAAAAAGAAAAAACCCAACGTTTTTCTAATGGGCCACTGATCAGAACTGTTATTCTGATGGCGAAATCCCAAAGGGAAACATGTTTCAGATATGAAGTATTCCCTCCAGATTCCCTGGCAGTCATAGAAGGAAGAACTTCTTGATGTATAAAGACGGTGTCACCATTGTCAGAGAATACTACAGCAGGAAATGAACCACAAATAAAAGCAATGTCTTTCTGCCTAGGAATCAAAATAGTTGTTTTTTAACCTACAATAATTTTAGAGACTAAAATCCTAATGAATGCTTGCTCACATTATGAGAAAAAAAACCTCTTGTCTGCAGTGTTTTTTGAATGTGCATATACTTGGGCAAATACTCAAGCTGATAATTAAGAGAGGACCAGGTTGCACACAACATACAGAGAAGGTCCCCATCAAGAAATCAAAATATAATTTTATAGAAGGTGAAATAATGTACAGTTCACAGCCAACCTCACTTTTCCAACAAATGGAGCCATAAATGCAATTTTCTGTCCTTTGCTCTGAAGAATTAATTTTAAGGTATTCATATTTTTCTTCAAGTACATCTTAAGTCTCAATTAAACCTCAAAAAGCTATAATAAAGTAACATTAAGAGCCAACTTAAACCCATCACAGCAAGGAAATTCAGTCTTAGGGTAAAAATTTTGTCTCACTTTTCATCTTTAAATCACTCTGTTTTGGTTAGGAATTGTATGGCCTGGAGAAGTGTGTGATTTTTCATACTGCACAGTACATATGTTCCAGCACTTAGGTTAAAGGAAAGTCAGAATTTTTAGCCTTAACTCTGAATTTCTTTACTTTTGAAGGCTTTACTGAAGCATCTATAATTTGCTTAACCCAAATTTTTAACATTTAAATCTTTTCACCTTGGAATAGAAAGTGGAATTTCAAAAGCTCCTATTTTGCTGTGTACTTCAACAGCGCTTTCTAAATTTAAAGGATTGAGCACCACTTACTACATGAGACTGAATATATGCATTTTTAAATGGCACTTAGACATGAGTGGCTTAAATGTGGTAAAAAAGGCTTATACATTGCCAATATAAGTTACAAATTCAAACATTCGGGCATGAAAATCCTTTCCCTAAGTTGTTTTCAAGCTTCATTCTTTTTTTTTCTGTAATAACTAAAGCAAAGCCACAGTAGCTGCAGCCATTTGCATCTAAGGAAGAGATGTTTTGCTTTGGTGATATAGTTAATGAGTCTAAAAATATTCAGTATAATAATTCTGTCAAAGCCCCCACAGTCTCCTCAATGAGCAGAAGCCTGCAGGATTCCAATGGGGAGCCAAGTAATGAGCTCTCAGCATTCGCTCCCACACCGTCCAGACGAAATATACTCGGGCCTCCACGGTTCCACATCATTAGCAACATGAAACAAAGACACATGCTTGACTTTAATAAGCGACTAAAGTTGCTGGCTTATTAGGCTGTCACTGCACATAAACTCTATTTCAGTGTGACAAAACAGTTCCCTGCAAAAACAATAACAGAACAAAAAAAAAGAACAACCTAAAACAAAACAAAACAAAGCAACAACAACAACAAAAAGGAAGATTGGTATAATTTAGTGCAGTAAGTGATTGGACAGAGTTGAACGGAGGCACACGAGAGGTGATGGGTTTCTGACACTGACTCTCACGGGCACAGGCACGCCGCAGACCACGGTGTCACTGCTGGACACCACGGACACGGTGGGCTGCTGCAGTGATCAGGCTATGGGCATATGTGACTGAGTTTTAGTTGATATTCCTGCAAGACAGGAAGTGAAGAAGCTTATTTCCCGCTGGGAAAGGTTCAGGCATGATTAACTTGGGCATGACCAAATAGGTCAATGATATGACAATGTGTCTAGCACAATAATTAAGTGGAAAAATGTGTGTAATTTGTTTCTTCTTGTTCTTCACATACCAATAATGCATTAGCAAGGATTCATTTAATCTCTTTCATTATATAAAAATTGATAGCAACACAGTATGATAGCCTTCAATCGAATATATTCCTTTAAATTATATCTATTACCTCAGCAAAACACTTGCACCAATGAATACTCTTCAGCATTTAAACTTTAATGCTTTATTTGTAGAGCTACTGAGGAGCTATTTAAGTGTCAATTTCAGCTAAAAGTATACTAACAGAGAAAGAAAAAAGAAAAATTTAAAAAGGATGGCCTTTGATCTTAAGTAAAACTCAGCACTGGGGATGTGCAGGAAAGAACTCTCCTGTGCCACATGCCTATTCCCAATTTTAAACATTCTCCTATTTCATATCAAGGTGACACATGAAAAACGAGGGATTGAGGTTAACAGAAGGGTTCACTTGTGCTGTAAGTCAGCAGGAAGCTGGCTATGACACTCATCCTAAGGGTAGAGATCAAAGCTCAACTTCTCTCTTCTGCACTATTTCAGAGCAGGCGTTGATATTTTCACACACTGCAAAGTCACCAGTGGAGCTTCAAGGGAAGAGAATGATAAAAATCTGGCCATACACATTCAACAGCATGGCCTTAGAATACCCTTTATTTTTTGAAACAGATGCTGAAATCCCAGTTCCAAACTGGGTTTAGCCAACTCGAGATGAGTATAAATACCATCCTAGACTCAAAGAACATGTCCTTGTCAAAGCTCCTAAATAATAATTCTTCCCATGAAGAATTCAATTCTGCAACACTGCCATTTTTCAAAGGGAGTATACCTCCATTTCTTATGGAGGTATACTCAGCTTCTTTAAATATTCATTTAATTCAGAATAATTTTTAAAGATGTACTTTTTAAAGATGTACTGAGCTCATTCTCAGACTCTTTTGATAATCGTAATACACTTTCAGGAGACAGCCATCTTAATATTATTGACATATTTATACATAGGTGGATATGTTCAGGAGAATAATGTAGTGATTAATGGGTAAGGTAAAGATCTATATTTGAGGAGAAGTTCTGTAGCAGTGTTGTTAATATTTTCTGGTTGTTTGGAAAATATTGAAGAAGGGGTTTTTTAAGCATTGGAGGAGCTCCTTTATAATTCTAATGGAGGTGACACAATTTAAAAAGATCACAGAAAAAAGGAGACAGAACCTCACTATTGTCTTAACGGGCTGATCCACCATAATTTCTAAGGGAAAATAATAGGTTATCTTTTGAGAATTTTAAAACAGAAACAGTGGTTAATTGCAGCTTTTATAAATGAGGACTTGCAAAGATCAAAAGCCCAGAAAAAGAAAGGAATCCATGAGTAGCTCTTACATAAGATCCTGACAAAAACTGGACAATAAATAGATAAATAACAGTACATTTTAGCAAAATGTAGAATCAGTTGCTAATTTCAGATGTAATATCTGGATACTTCAACAGCCAGCAGTACAAGAAGGAAGCTACATTATTCATGAAGCTCAGGAACAAAGTCTGGAACAGCCAGGCCCGAATCTGTACCACAATTTGACTATGGGAACATAGACCTGGAATGCAGCAGTGAGTGTAGCAAGGAGCAGATACATCGAGCACCCCATCATTGTACACAACAACCACAACCAGCTGCCTTTCCCCAAAAGGCTGGGAAATGCATAAAATTCACCTACAGCTTTCTCAGGGACAGGTCAAAAGAGGAACTCAAGTGTATAGATCCTGAAAAACTGAAAAGTCCTCAGTTATGTAAGCAACAAGCCCTTAAAATAAAAAATTATTTTACAGGCAATATAGGACTTTGTAGTCAGACACAATAGACATGGCAGATACAGCAGATGCAAATAAAGCTAATAAATTTTGGAGAAATTTCAAAACTTTGTGAGTAATATTGCCTGTCAGAGAAAACACCATCATGGAATTTTGCATCTATGTAGCTTTTATATAGATTCAGCTAGTAAATACTAAATACCAAAATACTGTCAGAGTTACCTTCATGAGTTCAATAAGCACAAAGCTGACCTGTGCAGGCTAGATAGGCTCATGTGTTTTTGTTAATAATCTCAGACATTTTTTTCTAATGATATAATTAATTTTGAACAGTTGAAAAGCTTTTGTAATTTATATTAAATGGTAAATAAATACATGAAACAAAGCCCCCAAAATTTTCCTTCAGCAATAATACACTCGCAATCCATAACTAACAGGAAGACAAACAATCCATATTTGGCACAAAATACTGAAACTCTATTTATACCCTGGTTCCCAGTTGATTTAAACCTTCATTAGAAAATATACAACTGTTAGTGCAGAAAAATAGAAAATTCTCATGTAATAAGAGTAAATTATATATGAATGAGAGCCAGGCACCCTTTGACACACTGCTGATAGAACCCCTGGCTTCAGGCATACTACTGAATTGGAAAACCTGTTGGGGTAGCACCCCATACAGAATAATGTGAGAATAAAATTATACTATAATAAATTCATCCTCGTGACTATTTTATGCACCATTCGCTACTGTTAATTTAATAAAATACCCTTGCAGGGTAGGTGCCCCAGTGTCCCAGAGTGCATGTTCCAATACCAGACTCAAAGCAGCAGCTGGACTTCACTGAATTGATTGTCAGTCACTATTCAGTGATTGAAAGTACTTTCTGTGATCATGGGCAATACTTTAGAAAATTAAAGCATTCTAGCTATAATTCTGCACGAGAACTGATTTCATTTAGCTCCGGAAGGAAATTACAGCTGCAGGAATCTGGGTACACCACAGAGGTTCTGAGTAGCTAAAGATCTTTCAAGTACCATAGAAATTCTCTTAATGGCTTGTTTGCTATACTTTGATCACCTTGCATCAAAATAGAAGAAAATGTATGAGGAAGGAAAGAGGAAGGTATTTTATCTCATGTACATTGATTTAGTATCTTTCATTAACTTCCTTTCATGCTCCTATGTGTTCCTCTGTAGGTATGTCAGAAGTGTAACAGATTAAATAATTTTGCAAGGAGATACAGTCTTAATATCTTTCTTTGTGGTCACTGTTCTTCACAAAATCTCCTTTCTATGAAGAAAATATGTTCTCAAAATATTGACAAAGGAAACCAAAGATAATCCTTTTCACAAGATGCTCCACACAGCAGTAGGGAAAAATCAATTATCCTAAGCCTTTGTTCTTACCCATAAAAGAAGAAATGAGATTTGAAATATCTGGTGGATATAGCCTTTGCCAAATGCAGAAAGGAATGTCAAGCCTCTTGATGGATGTCAAAATGTTCACATGAGAGAAAGCTGGTTATCTGCATTCTACCTGTGTGTCTCTCAGACCTGCTCTCTCATCCAAATGCTGTCATTGCCACCTTCTTTCCCAGCACATTTGGGTAGATAAACTCATAATGGTACCTATATATTTGGGTACCCACGTTGGGGAGTATATGCATCATAAGTGCTTCAGAAACCTAAAAAGGGTGTGGCTGCCTTAGTTTATCTAGAATTTCTTACCATGGACAAACCTTGGTAGTACTAAAGCAGCCAGGAGGGAAGTGAACTAAATTTAAAGAGTTAAGAAAGCATACCTATATAGAACTTCAGGTTGCTCTATTAAAACAGACAAAACTCTTGTTGTATGAGCAATTGTTTTCAAAAATGTATCAGTGGCGTCACCAAATTACAATCCAATGAAAAACAACACTTAGCTATCCTCATGATACAACAACTCCAAATTAAACTCTTTCCTCTGCCTTACAACAACCTGAGAAACTCTCAGAAATGTCCATTCTAGCCCAAATAAAGCAAAAATAGTCTCTGATCATTCAAGAGCATAATTTTTTGCTTGGTAACAACATTGGCAGATGGATAATTTAGTGTTAAAAATCCAAAAGCATACGTAAAACTCAAGTTGTCAGAGGGCTCTGACACATGAAAAGGTTACCATGCATCGGCTGCTCCGTCATTTAGTCACTGCACATTCTTTTACTCTGTAACGAGTCTTCAGTGTGAGGTAATTTAAGGCAGGCACAGAAATATCATGGTGGAGCTTAAAAGACTGTATAGGCTTCCAAGCAGCACCACAAGACATTGCAGTTATGCCTCTAGCTAAATGGTTTGCATATCTGCATAAATTCTGTCAATCTAGCCATGCTGCAGGTGCATCCACACCTGACTGGGAAATCATATATCCCTCACTCATAGCAGGATAATAATCTACCACTCTGCTGCTGTGTGCAGAACTGCACACAGGCATCACCATTCTGCAGCTGATGGACAATTATGTGTCGGTGTGTGAAAAATCAAGGCTACTTTATCCTTGAAAAAACATGTGTTTGGTTGTTTGACATTAGAAGTTGTAATTTTGTACTAAACCTAGTGAGACAAAGAGGAAATATTTTCTGAAAACGTTTTTCTGGAGTTGATAAAGAAGGCAGTGGTTTAAGTTTCCAAAATATTTTGCTGTTTATATTTTTCACCATGAAATCAACATTTAAAAAGCATTTAAACATTTAAAAGCAACAAAAATAGGTATTTGGTAGTTATTAAATATAAATGAAAGACCATTTAAAATTTAATTTTTCCACCAAAGGAATAGTCCTGTGAGTTTTCATTGTATTATAATTTTGAGGTTTTTTTTACATGAAAATATTTTCAAAATATATTTCTGCTTTCTCATTAAATGTTGATAATTTCTGGAACTTTAATTGCCTCTATTCTTCATTAAATTTCTTGTGACTTAGTCCAGTGCATGGAAACATTGACAGGAATATAAAGCATGTAATATGTATATAATATATACACTATATAATGAATTATATATACATATTTGCAATATATTGTCTGTGTCAAAATATGTTTCTTATATGATGAAAAATATCAGTGTTTCAAAGCCAATGGCTTAAGAAAATTTCTGTCACAGAAAATTTAAAGATTTTTAAAAAAAATATAATGCCAAGTATTTTCAAATTATTGCAACTTCCCACTTCTAAGTTTAGCAGATGATCATTTACACTTTCATGGTCCAATAATATATCGTTTCCTGGAAAATAAGGTTCACCAGGCAAAACTGCCAGCTGCGACAAACTCAGCCATGTACACCAGTACAAGAGGCCACAATTTTCACTCTCAACCAAGGGGTTTAATAAAATACAGATTACTGATAGACCTAGTGTTCAGAATAAAAGCTTAAGGGCACAACACTAATGTGGAAGATTGAAATCATCCTTCACTGAGGCTAGATAATGAAAAAAAATTACGGCCATCCACTGTAAGAGAATGGAAACACTGGTTCCTAAACAAGAAGGGGTATTTCTTTGCCTTGCTGGCCCTGTTGTATGCAGCAGGAAAGATCCAAATTTATCCCTAGAATGACACATACCTTTCAAGCACTCCACCACTTTCTCCTGTCAGAACTGTTCCTCATGGCCAGCACTACGCTGAGCTGGAAACTGCAGAGTAAAACAAATGGGCAGCTGGGAGAAGTGAGCCAGTGAGGGTTGCAAAGCTCAGTATTGTTTGGTTTTTTGGAGCCATTCAAGCACTTTACCCAAGCTGTCCTGAAGTGCAGAGGTGANGACCTAGTGTTCAGAATAAAAGCTTAAGGGCACAACACTAATGTGGAAGATTGAAATCATCCTTCACTGAGGCTAGATAATGAAAAAAAATTACGGCCATCCACTGTAAGAGAATGGAAACACTGGTTCCTAAACAAGAAGGGGTATTTCTTTGCCTTGCTGGCCCTGTTGTATGCAGCAGGAAAGATCCAAATTTATCCCTAGAATGACACATACCTTTCAAGCACTCCACCACTTTCTCCTGTCAGAACTGTTCCTCATGGCCAGCACTACGCTGAGCTGGAAACTGCAGAGTAAAACAAATGGGCAGCTGGGAGAAGTGAGCCAGTGAGGGTTGCAAAGCTCAGTATTGTTTGGTTTTTTGGAGCCATTCAAGCACTTTACCCAAGCTGTCCTGAAGTGCAGAGGTGAACATCCACATATTTTGAGGCTTGCAGACATACCTTAGCTCAAGGGTTGCTATGGTGAGAAAGATTGGACATCTCTGCGCTAGGAGAAGGATGTCCCCAAGGAAAGAAAAGATTAAAATACACAGTCTGCCATCTCCCTTGTGAAAGCAGAAATCCACAAAGACTTATTGCAACGTCTTCATCTATACCAAAATTAGAGTCAAACTGAAGATAGTTAAGACAGAAAAAGGTGAGATGATTATTGACAATACTTATTTTTATCAACTGAAAATACAATGAATTCTCTGGCTCCTCTTCCCTTCATTCTACTTTCACGGCAGTCCCTCTTTTCAGGCATGGTGCTCAAGATATGTAAATAAAAGTAGTGCAATTACTGCTTAATTACTCTTTCTAGGAATAACAAGCAACTTGTAAAGATGTTAAGATTTTCTGTCTAAAATAAAAGTTGTCCTGAATTTACGCAAATCTCGCCCCTCAAACAAATGCTTGTGGCGATGTGAAGATTCAGAAAATGCTTCAACAGCAATAACTGGGATGGACGCTGTGTTGTAATAATTTGGATACACTTGACTAATGCAGTTATTCGCAATGAGGTTGGCACAGTGCCCAAAGCATTGAGCAAACAAATACGGCAAGACATTCAGTTTAACATCTCCCAACCCTGTGGTGAGATCTTTGTTCGGTCCAGGGGTGTTGTGGACACTGTAGCACTCTCCGTCATCAAAAATTGCCAAAATATATTTATATTTCTTTGTTAAATTCACTAGTGTGTTTTATGCAAAAAATGCTGGTGAGGCACAAGCATTTTTAATCAAATTAGTATGCAACATAAGGCAGCTGTGTATTCAAATGGGTTTTTAAGCAATTTGGTTGTTTTCTTTATAATAACAGGAAAGAACATTTTGATTTTGAAGG
>VZTB01009500.1:923027-950527 GCA_013397245.1 Thryothorus ludovicianus
GAAAATTTAAAGATTTTTAAAAAAAATATAATGCCAAGTATTTTAAAATTATTGCAACTTCCCACTTCTAAGTTTAGCAGATGATCATTTACACTTTCATGGTCCAATAATATATCGTTTCCTGGAAAATAAGGTTCACCAGGCAAAACTGCCAGCTGCGACAAACTCAGCCATGTACACCAGTACAAGAGGCCACAATTTTCACTCTCAACCAAGGGGTTTAATAAAATACAGATTACTGATAGACCTAGTGTTCAGAATAAAAGCTTAAGGGCACAACACTAATGTGGAAGATTGAAATCATCCTTCACTGAGGCTAGATAATGAAAAAAAATTACGGCCATCCACTGTAAGAGAATGGAAACACTGGTTCCTAAACAAGAAGGGGTATTTCTTTGCCTTGCTGGCCCTGTTGTATGCAGCAGGAAAGATCCAAATTTATCCCTAGAATGACACATACCTTTCAAGCACTCCACCACTTTCTCCTGTCAGAACTGTTCCTCATGGCCAGCACTACGCTGAGCTGGAAACTGCAGAGTAAAACAAATGGGCAGCTGGGAGAAGTGAGCCAGTGAGGGTTGCAAAGCTCAGTATTGTTTGGTTTTTTGGAGCCATTCAAGCACTTTACCCAAGCTGTCCTGAAGTGCAGAGGTGAACATCCACATATTTTGAGGCTTGCAGACATACCTTAGCTCAAGGGTTGCTATGGTGAGAAAGACTGGACATCTCTGCGCTAGGAGAAGGATGTCCCCAAGGAAAGAAAAGATTAAAATACACAGTCTGCCATCTCCCTTGTGAAAGCAGAAATCCACAAAGACTTATTGCAACGTCTTCATCTATACCAAAATTAGAGTCAAACTGAAGATAGTTAAGACAGAAAAAGGTGAGATGACTATTGACAATACTTATTTTTATCAACTGAAAATAAAATGAATTCTATTGACAATACTTATTTTTATCAACTGAAAATACAATGAATTCTCTGGCTCCTCTTCCCTTCATTCTACTTTCACGGCAGTCCCTCTTTTCAGGCATGGTGCTCAAGATATGTAAATAAAAGTAGTGCAATTACTGCTTAATTACTCTTTCTAGGAATAACAAGCAACTTGTAAAGATGTTAAGATTTTCTGTCTAAAATAAAAGTTGTCCTGAATTTACGCAAATCTCGCCCCTCAAACAAATGCTTGTGGCGATGTGAAGATTCAGAAAATGCTTCAACAGCAATAACTGGGATGGACGCTGTGTTGTAATAATTTGGATACACTTGACTAATGCAGTTATTCGCAATGAGGTTGGCACAGTGCCCAAAGCATTGAGCAAACAAATACGGCAAGACATTCAGTTTAACATCTCCCAACCCTGTGGTGAGATCTTTGTTCGGTCCAGGGGTGTTGTGGACACTGTAGCACTCTCCGTCATCAAAAATTGCCAAAATATATTTATATTTCTTTGTTAAATTCACTAGTGTGTTTTATGCAAAAAATGCTGGTGAGGCACAAGCATTTTTAATCAAATTAGTATGCAACATAAGGCAGCTGTGTATTCAAATGGGTTTTTAAGCAATTTGGTTGTTTTCTTTATAATAACAGGAAAGAACATTTTGATTTTGAAGGTGACAGAGGCAATATTACCAGAATTAAACAATCTGAATTAGCTTTTTCATGAAATGTAATATGTTTTATGCTTTTAGATGGGATGCTCCACTGCTTTCAGATGAGCCTTTCACTGTCACAGTCAATGGCCAGGAACAGAATAAGCTCTGGAGGTAGGATTATCCTCAAATTTAATTTTTTTTTTTTTGAAGAAGCTAATGGCAAATGTTTCTAGCGAACTTTAGGTGCATCTGTGTTATAACTAGAGAACCAAAACAGGATATTAAAAGAAAAGATAAGTATGAAATTAGTAAACAGTTTGACATTTTGCTTAGCCTGAATTTGATGTATGAAATCAATATAACCTCTAGAAGACTTATATATACACACACATCTATCTATCTATTTATCTATCTATTTATCTATCTATGTGATATGATCCAATATATACTTCTGTTTTCAGATACACTTAGGAAAAACATACTAGAAATAATTTTCATGTATAATATGCTGCCAAATAAACATTTCTTCAAAACATTGACATATTAGCTTGTGTAGCACGATAGGGCTTTCTGCAAGGAGTGGGTGTGAATTTTTTTTTGTTACATCTCAAGATGAGGAAGTTTTTCTCTGCTCTGCAAAACTGCAGTTTTAGCAGATTCACAGAGGACACTAGTTGACTACTACTGCAAATAATTCTCTGGTAAAAGAAATCTAACAGGTAAATATTATATATCTCTCACGGACTTTGAGGTCAAATGTACTAAGCATAAATTGAAAAATACCTTTTTTGCTTAACTTACACCAGCAAGGGTTGTTCAGCAAATGAGGTTTGATTCCTTTTATCTGACAGTTCATCACAGCACTCCAGGTATCCTGAGGATTTTCCAGTTGCACCTGTGCAAATCCACTTCCTTAAGAAAAGCCCTCACAGAGGTATTTGTGCATGCTATATGCTAGGCTCATGTACTCAGCTGGCCTAAAGAAAGCAGAGCAGGGGTATGGGGAGTGAAAGAGCGTATTTGGTGTGCCCAAGACCTTGGTGCAGCCAATTACCAGAGCAGTGGAAGGCTGCACAATTCTTGACATAAGCCTTGCAATAGATTGAAAACTTGGGGACAGAATAATCAGTAGAATGGGGTCCCCATCCATGGTGGGGGAGTTGGAATAAGATGATCTTTTAGGTCCCTTCCATCCCGAACCATTCTGTGATTCTGGGATGTGCAGCACTGTTTTAAGGAAACTAGTCTGGACTTTGCAATGAAATCAAGTGGTGTTCACAGTCACTTAAGGCCAAGAGATTAAAAGCTCTACTCCTTGGTTTAGGGCCCTCTTCCAGAGTGCCAATTACCACTCCTCTGGCCTGAGTTTTCACCAGGCTGGTGGCAGCTGTGTGCCCCCTGAGTGCTGTATATAGGACACAAGCACTCAGGAAGGTGGTTCCTTTGTGGAGTGGGTGGTGGGAAGAATTTCCAGATTTTTCTCTGAGAGTATTGACAAAGTTCATGGATCTAAAAGCAAGTTTTGCAAGGTTTGCAGCTCTAATGGAGTCAACACATTCATAGTTATAGCTTAATCCTTTGTATAAATCTTATTTTTGACTATGTAATCTTGAGATTTCAATTCACAGGTTTCTTTTCAATTAAAGTGGATAACTGATTTCTATGCCTGCAACTGAGTGAGGTAAACAGTGAGAGATTATTTTGCCTGCCTGTGTCAATTTATTCCTAGAACAATCCAGCAAGGAGCATTTCTGGGATCCCAACAGGGAGAAGAAACACAAGAGTCATAGGGTAATACAGGGAGTTCTGGAAAGGAATCTGCTTGGTGGATGACAAAAAGTCGTCATCATTTCAGTGAATCTGAAAGAAGATGTACATCCAATATGACATTTCAAGAAAGGAAAATATTTCTTGGAGTCTTTGTTAGTGTCTTCATAAGGCCATTTTGGGCACCTTAAAAATGAAGAAACATGCACTAGGAATCAATTAAAGCAAACACATGTAATTGTAGAGGGGTCAACACTGGACTTCTCAAAAGAAGAACAAGAGGAACCCTTACGTTATTTTCCAGTTCATTAATGCAAAAATCAAAGTGCTATTGTTCAAAATGATGTTTGGGTTTCTTTCTGCTATGTTACTTCAGCCAATTTGCTCTCATCAGCTGAAGGAAGCTGGGCAAGCAGCCCTGACATCAGAAAGGTAAGTACCATCCCTATCCCTATGTGCACAATTCCCAAAAAAACATCCTGAAGGCTATCTTTGAAATACAAGAAAAAGCTTTATAAGGGAAAGTAAAAGGCCAGAATTAGGCCTTATACTCTCCAAGAATTGGGATAAAGAATCTGGCCACATAAGATCTATTACCAACTAGTAATACATGTAGAACATTCTACAATATTTTGGGCGAAAAATATTATTCAGAAAACTTCAAGCCATTAGAGTTAGCCAGAATTCTTTTGCAAGAGTATTACTAGAAATAAAGGTATGGGACAAGATTACAAGACATTTAGAAATGGGTGATTTAGTTTGGGGCAGACAGCATATATTCATACTATAGGAAAATTGTGTTTGACAAACTAGCTGGAATCTGATTATTTTAATGTTCTGTTATTGAAGGAATAAATTTGTGTGTGCAATTTATCTGATTTTCAAAACTATTTTGTTATTTTCCATAGAAGAGACCTAGTTTACAAAGGGGGAACTTCAGGCAGTTATCCAAATAAATAGAGTAAAAATTATCTCAGGAAAATGAAAGAGCATGTCAATTAACAATAACACTTCAGGTGGAAAAACATATACAATCAGCAGCCAATAAGCACCACTTCACTTGACCTATTACACAAATTGCACTGAAATCAATGTCAAGAATGGCTAGATTTAGTGGTAAAACATATTAGGACTAACAAAATTACACTGAGTAACTGGGAAATGGATAGTAAAGCTGCATCAACACAGTTTATCTCTTGAAATTAGATCAGTTCTGGTGCTTGTTCATACCATAATTCCTCATTCCTAACCTTTTTCTTGCATTCAGACTTTCATTCTTCAGTTCAGCAAAGGCTTTTGAGAAAATGTGAATACCTTTTTTTTATTAAAAGGGATATATAAATTTAAGATATTTATGTAATGTGTTAATTCCAATAAATATCAAATCCTGGGTTTATCTATAGTGACTTGTAGTTATTCATACTCAAGAGAATGAATCAATGTGCTACAGCTGCTCCCTAGAGAGGTGAATTTCTAGTCTAGATCATTGTTTCACTTCTGTCTTTGTCTTGTGACAAGAACACATCACACTCCTGTCCTAAAGACCTCTTCAGTCAGGGCATAGATACAATTCCTTTTCCAATGAAATCAGTTTGCCTTGTATTCTTTCGGTTTAACTTTCAATAAAATATTTCCCTTAATGAAAACCTAAAATTCTTCAGGAAGCACTTAGTCTCATCTCTAAGTTATTTGTTTTAAGACAAATGGATATATATTTAATGTCATATTAACTTTATAACGAAGACACATAAAGGGATTTTTACATTTTTTTCCATAATTGATAGAAATTTTGAGTGTACGTATCAGGTCAGAAGGAAAATTTTTACCAACACTGCTCTACAGAAAGGGCTGTGTAAGTACAACTAAAAAAAGAGGTATGAGAGTCAGTCAATGTGAAGGAGCTGGGGATCACTCACCCCAAAACCCTTGCCCTTCTGCAAGATTGGCTCAGTAATATCAGACAATGTCTGATAGCATCCAAGAAGAAGCAACGTACTAAAAATAACTTAATTACTTATACATCAATATGTTTTCTTTTAATTTGAAGGTTGACGTGGTCTCTCAGGTTGATTGAAAGGTATATCCTTGCTGTAAAATATCAAATAGCCACAAAAGGGAGGTGCTGGAATTTCACAGCTCATTGAAGGAAAGGGTTGTTTACCAAACAGTTGAGTATACAAGGGAACTTCTGGGTATAGAACAAACCTTTATTCTAATAAGGCTCCATTTATTCACTTGGGTCATGTTTTCTGCTAGTTTCAAGGAAAATGCTAAATCCATCTAGCCCTCCTAGAAGTTTTGAAAGGTAAGAGTGACCCTAGCATTTAAGTTATAACATTAAGAGAAGAGGAACATTACTAAAACCTGAAACACTCACAACCACATTATTGAGAAAGGAATGGAAGGCTACTTGAAAATGGAAATTAACATCCACTTGCAGTGTAAATAGAATAAATGTAGTTTTTCTTTCATTCTTATTTGTCATTATTTTTATCTGTGTTGCCACTTTTTAATATTCTAAGTGCTATTACTTACAGATTCAGCCTAATTCCAGATCAAAAAAAAAAATTAATGGAGCTGTGCAAAGTTGTTCGTCACTGAAGAAAGATTGACACTAGAAATCAAGCCTCTGGGACACCTTAAAACATGTTCTAATATCCCACCACACCCTTACTGTACCCATAGATAAAGAAAGGAAAAAGCTTCCAACTCCAGTATGTAGGCCAGATAGGAGCAGGAGTATCAGTGACTGTCAGCAGCCTTGGAAGTTCTTGATGTAGTAATATTGTGAAGGGGTAAAAGCTCAAACCCTGAAAATCAAAGAGGGACTGTTCTCCAAAATCCCAGGGTTAAAGGTTCTCAAGAAGGGGAAGACTCAAATTAATATTCTCACTGTCTGATTTAGAGCAGAGTTTTGGAAGAAGATAAAATGCCTTTCAGTAGCATGCCAGATCTGGGACTTACATTATTATGGAGTTTCTTTCTTCAGCCTTACTGATGAAACTACTTTTTTTAGTATAACTTAAATTTTCTTTCAGGCTGGGATGAACATCTTAATGATTATTTCATCCTTTTTGTCTCCTTCAAAACTAATTATTCAGAGTGTGTGAAAATAAGGTGAGAAACCAAGATAGAGTTATCCAAGGATAATTTGTAACCTGATCATTCAGGCAGGTGGAAAAGAGAGAATTTTATTTGTTTCTCTGAAACTTTAAAATCAGGTTTTCAAACCACTTTGTTCTCTGTATATGTGCTTTCATATTTTATTGGCTGACCATGTTTTAAAAGTAATGCTTAAAAGATCTTAATCATTAACCTTACATGTGTTTAAAAAAAGCACTGTCAGTAAATGGTTGACTGGGAGACATGATGAACTCCTTCCTGTTTTTACACCTAATTTATTTTCTTAGGTCAGGTATCTTCATCAGAAAGCTGAGGAGGTGCATAAGAATAAGAAAATTTTCTTTCATCTGTTCCTTCCAGACAAAACTAAATACTCTCACTGTGTACCTTTCAGCTGCTAATGTAATCCTTTCCAAGAGCCATTGCTTGGCCTCATTACTGTCAAAAGAAACCCCTCTTGTTCTGCCTTCTGGTTCTTCCTATGGACAGGAATATCTGTTTGAATCTCAATATCAATAATTTCAAAACTGCAGGGCCAGCAGGATGGAATATCTGCTCTTAGTATGCTTCCTTCTCAACCTCAGGGATGCTTGCAGTGGTGGGAGGTTCAGTATCCAACAGGGGTGAGTAAGATGTTGCCCATTGGCATCACTCAGTTATTCCTGCAGTCTGTGGCCACCCTTCATTCTTATGCTTGGAAGTGAACCTGAACAGCTTTTCATGAACAACAGTGATAATATTTCCAAAGCAGGCCATGGCTGTGATACACAGTGAAGGTGCAGCCCTCTGAGGTGCAGCACTGAATGCCAGAACAGACTGATGTATGTCAAATACCAAAATAGTCTAAACCATTTAGTTACTCTTTTTTTCTGAGATAGGTCCTTTTCACAAGATCTTGATCCTTGTTGTCATAATGCTAATGAGGCTTTCAACCAAATCTGCTATTTTCTGTGTCTTTGTGGAAATTACTGATTTGGAAAGCTAATGTGAATCATACCATGCATCAGTTCCCTTCTCTGTTTCAAGGAATAAAATTATTTCTTCTTTTTTACTTCAAATTTCTGTTTTTGAGCGAGCCCACTCTCATTTTTTAACTAATCTGTAAGATTAATCATTAAGATGTCTGGTAGCCATAGTGCTGTCACTTTTCATAATATTACTTATCTTGAATACATGAGACAGCAATTCCACCTGCTCTTCTTAGAAAATGGGAAATTATCTATGTGTACAAATTAAACAAAAAAGTCTACTGACAGTTTTAGTAGATTCCTTGAAATAGTTTCTTACATTGAATTACATTCCCCATATAATTTTATCTTTTTATGAATTATCTAGGAAATTATTTAGATAGTACTATAGAGTGTGTAGTGGGATTGGGGCTGGTCAGAACATTGTTGGACTTTTTTTTGCCACCCAAAACTGAAAGAAAATTAATTTTATAAAACAAAAACTTGCAACACCTTTCCCCTAACCCACAACAGATATTCAACACTGACAGTGGAATATTATTTTTCTAACTATTTCCAGCTAATTGTAGCTGAGAACATTCCTACAGATTTATGCTATTATAATCCTTTTGGAGCAGAAAGGTTTAAGAAGGCACATCATAAAGTCTCTACTAGTTTCTAGAATTACAGTTTTAATAACAAGACACATTAATCTTATATGTTAAACTATGAAGAATTTTTTACTTTTCCAAGAAAATAAGCGTGAAAAATGTAGGCCTAAAAAGACTAACATAAGTACCTCTACTGTAAAGCTTTTGGGGTGAGTTACAATGTAGGTGTGCTTTATTAGCATGAAAGATTCTAAGAAGTGCTTATGACCTACAGAGGAAAGAAACTATTATCAAATAGTAATGATATGATCATTATTAATCTAGAGAATTTTGTTTATTATTTTCTACAAGGTTTTTTGTCAGCTACTAAATGCTAAGTGAAGTTACTTTGACACCAAATATTTTTAGAAAGCATTTGCATGATTCAGCTGTAACTCTGCGACCTTAATGATGATCTTAATATCAGTTTGAAGTAAATCTGAATGAACAAGAGTTTGTGTAGCTAATAAGAATGTAAATCTCAAACTATTAATCCATGCAGTTGAATCACAGAATCACAGAACATTCTGGGTTGGAAGGCACCCACAGGGATCACCGAGCCCAGCCCTCAAGTCAGTGGCCCCTATAGGGATCAAACCCATAGCCTTGGTCTTATTAGCACCATGCTCTCACCAACAAGTAGATAAGATATGGTTATCTTTTGAACTTTTGAACATTTCTTAGGGAAATTGTTTATTACTCTGGAACTATTAAACCTGGCTACTTTAGATGTAAATAAGAAAAACAAAGTTAAAACTTGAAAAAAAAAGAAAAGAGGGGCTTGAAATGAAGCTCTTCTGAATCCTGATTCTGATTTTTTGATTTTAATTTAATAATTTCGTGAGTCAGAAATAATTCTAACATCTCTGAAGCATTACAGAAAAACCAGTCTTATGTTAGAGTCAAGTCAGCTCACATATACAGATTTCCCAGTATAAAAATCTCACAAAACAGGATCAGGGTAAGGTTTCCTTCCTAAGGGAAGTGTATTGCAAAACTTTGTTAAAAGACATCTCCACCTTAACAGTGTTTTCACAGACATATGAAACAAGACAGATGATCACAGCCACCAGCTGACCAAGGATTGATCAACCTCATACCAGAGCTTTCCTGCAATTTGTGCACACACACATTTATGTTTATGTACATGTTGGAATTGATGGTCTAATACAATTGCTAGCAATGTCCATCTCTTTCTACTTTGTTTAATACAAGAGAAGTCCTTCCCCAGTAATTCTGCTCAGTCTGGTGCTTAGAGTCTGGGAAAAAAATAAAAGGATGTGGGGATAAAAAGAACACAAACCCAAACAATTATTTTTTTTAATTAGAGGTAGAATCTGCTGGGAAATAACAAAAAATAAGTTCATGTATTAAGGTACAAAGCTGCTGGTGGAAGAACTGAGTTCATGCACATTTCTTTGATGATTTGTTTCTATAAGTGACATTACTGACAGGAAGCAATTCAACACACTGATTCAAATTTCTGATTTAATTATATCATGTTTTACAAAAGGTCTTTTTGTTTATTTGCCTGATACCCCTTAACTCAAAGATTGAATCATGATCTTCTCAGCATCAAGTCATGCTGCTATAGCACTGGAGGAATATTTGCAGTCAAAACTTCTGGTTTTCTGAATCAAGGTCTAGTGCTCAGTGGCATCACCACTCACACCCCTCTATTTAAATAACTGTGCACTGTAAGAAGTGTGGGCCACTAAAACTAGTATTATTCCTACTCATCTCATTTATCTTAATACCACAGGTGTCCCTGTGGTAGAAAAGGGGGCAAGTATCCTTCAAATATCTATGACTATGCAGGGGAAAAAAAAGCAATTTTCCATAATCTTTGCTCTCCAGGCATTAGAGAACACTCAGCTTTAAAATGAAATGCCTTACCAAATTATCAAATTCCTACTTTTTTTTAGGAAAAAAATACCCAAACCAAAGCAAAGAGACTTCACTCCTTCTAGCAGACACTAGGATCAAACACTGAAGTCCTACAGACTTCACTACATTCTGTGACTGCAGAACTGTTGTCCTATGCATCAAAACTGTTTTAAATCAAAACTGATTAACCATTGACATGTCTGATGCCTCTGAAATGGAGACAGGCTTCTCCATAAATTAGCTCAAAAACATCCTTTTGTTATCAAAACTAATAATTAGGTTTGGTTGCCTGTTGCATTAATATTCTGATAGAGTCGTTTGAACTTATTGAGTTATTGATTCAAATTTAATTGTAACATTAACTTGATGTTTACATTGTTTAAATGTAATTAGCTCTAAGAAAGTTTAGGAAATTTACATAATAAAAAGCTTTTTGAAGATACATCTTTTTCCCTCATGTTTTCTTATCAAACTGACTATTCTGTCAACATATTATAGTATCAAAACTCTAAGGCAAAGAGAACTTCAGTTAAAAATTCTGTAAACTGCACATTTTTGCTCACTAGCTACTATATAGTCTTGCTATATTGGCAAAACTCAAATTTCACCTTGATTATCCATTTATCTCCCTAATCAAAATAGTTATGAAAGTTGGTTAAAGATTTACTATATAAAGAGATAAAAATTATAAAGCTCTTTCTATAATAATTTTCATTTCTTTCACACTGAATCCTTGGCAGCTTTATTTTTCCTATGAGTTTTGTAACAAATTGGGAATGGGTGGGAATTGTTGCCAAAATTGTAACTATGCTTTCCTTATTAGTCTCGTGAAGACATGAAGTAAACCATTACCTCCAGATAAGAGGACTAAACCCAAAGTTTAGAATCAAAAATTATTTTTTCTTTATACGAGTGCCCTATATATTTTTTTTTCATTTAGGCCAATACATAGGAACAATAAAATCAGAAGGACTTCATTACGTAAACTGACATGTGCCCATTGTCAGGTTTACTTTATACTTGACATTTCTAAACAACAGAAACTTTACTTTAAATAGTTATAACCCAGATGAGAAATACACTAATGGAGGAAATATCCAAGGGGTCTCAGAGTCAGATACATGCATGAGAAAGACATGAAATATGTTATCTATAAAAGCATAAAAGAACTTCACTTGACTTGCATGACTTTTTGTATCAAGCATGCTACAGCAGTCTTTTGATTCTAATATGAAACTATAGTAAGGATCATTGCACTAATGCATCAGGATTTGTGATAATGTTGCAGAAATTTTACTGTCAAAACTGAACTGCAGTGTAATGACTTTTGTTATCATGGTTTCTAATAACTATTCAGCATGAATTGACCCTACATATGTTTTACTGCAATAATATTTCAGTTATGCAGAAAGTAAAAAAAAGACACAAGGATTAATGGACTCCCTCTCCCCAAAATATTACTATAACGTGGCTACCTGAAGATACCAGGTAGTGAATATGAGAATGAATATTTTAATTACATTTTAACACAATTAGAATTTGCATTGTAGTTTTCCAATAAAATTGTGTGAACAAAACCAATTGTCAACATTATGCAAGACAATGCCAATTACAGTGTCAAGGGCAGATAGCAGACAGAAGTAAATAGGTTCTTAACATATAAAGACATGTCATACCTCTATGCTTCAGATCTTTATCTAGATGGACAAAAGCTGATATCTGCAATACAACCATTGGCACATTAGCACAATACACTGGATTTATCAAATTTGAGCCATGGAATAGATATTCTAAGATTATTCAGTACAAAAAGAAAGATATTGTAAATAACTAGATTGGTTTTCAAAGCATAATCACATTCCTGGTGTTAATATGCCAGCCCACTGAGATTTCCAGAAGAAACTGATGCTATATATTTACAGGGAAGAAGCTCTATTACACAAGATTTTGTTACTGAAAGTCACATGATGATCAATCTACAAATCTTTTACACACAGGATTTTGCCACACCAAAATGCACATCTGAAAACTAATAACCTATCAACATTTCAACACCACCACACACACACACAATCCATTAAAAAATCCCCAGGACTTATGCTCCAAACTAAATGTTTAGGGGAAATACTAGGTACTAAATAGAATGCGTTTAAAGATAATATCCATATCCATTATAGTTCATTCCAAAGTCATCTTGGAAAAGTGGAAATGTATGATTAATGTTTTAATGAAGGTTGCACATTCAACATGACAGATACAAGAGATACATAAAAAATGTCTTGTGGACAGCAGAGTTTTTTCCAGTGAGTAAACTGATAAGAAAATGAAAATTGAAGAAAAGGGTATCTCAAGTTAAAGAACTATAGGGAAATACTTTTCTTGTTTAGAAGGGTATTTGATCAAATTAAACATTAGAATCACTGGATGGTTTTGGTTGGAAGGAACCCTTAGAGACCATTTTGTCCCAATTCTCCTATTACAGACAGAGACGCCTTCCATTGCCCAAATCTCCATCCAACCTGACCTTGGGTGTTTCCAGTTAAAATGAAGAAAAAGAAAATAAGAAAACAAAAACCAAAAATAACTTGTCCTTCATACCTGTACTTGTAAAATTGGCTTTTAATTTTGAGTAATTTTGTATACATAAGGAAGAAATTTCTCAGGAATTAAGCAGGGATGAACACACTTTCTTCTTGAACATTCGTGTCATTGTTCCAGTGTACATATAATTCAGAGCACCAAGAAAAATCATTACTTTGACACTCCTCCAGAATTGATTTTCTGTTGCTGCTGTAATTTGCTTATTAGTAAAATCCTACAAAGAGAATGTGTCTTCTTTTTATAGGCACTGTATATCATCAGCATGGTTTTTTCCTTTTGTTGTAGTTCCTAAATATTTTCTTTGTATGAGAATGATAGGAATATTTTAATAGTTGGACTAGTTATTCAGAGAACAAAAGGAAGAGTTGTCAAAAAGGATTCAAATTAAGTTGTCTCTGTAATAGTTAACATTGCAAAGAGAATTTCTCTTCCTACAATAACACTGCTGGACTATCCAAAATTCTAAAGTAATTTCCATCATTGATTCCTATTACAAGCCGGGTATATGTATTGTAAAGTTGATTATAAGTTCATATAGAATTGCAACACCCTCATCACCATTTTATTCACAAACAAGATTTTTAAAAGCAATTATTATATACCAAATTATTATATAGTTGCTAATGAACTAGATCCTGTTGGCATTGCCTTTCTATTTTGCTATATTTTACTATGTTTATTTTATTGTATTCAAATTGAGAAGGAAGAAAGCAATAATATATACCAACTCATTTGCAATTTTTGTTTGCTTCCAGACTACATCATTGAGATGCATGATAATATCATCAATACTATGTCCAGAAGATGTAAACTGTTGAGAGAAAAATCTTTTTCACAAATATTACCAAGAACTACTAAATTCTAAAAATGCAGAAGCCAGATATTCTTACATTCAAAGAAATAAACTATCCAGTTGATAACCCTACATAGATATATTTCCCTGGAGAGAAGCTTGAAGAGAGTATATAGTAGTTCTACATTCAGTAGTTCTACACTGCTGAATTTAAATAACAATACTCCTAACATTACCTCTGCTATCATATCAACATAAGTATAAGAATATAACTTATACTCTCTTGGTGAAGAAAGATAGGTAATTACTACTTCTGCTTTTTGTGTTTTAAATCTCTAACTTGTTCCCCAAATATGGTTATCCCTAAGAATACATCACTCAAACCCAATTTTGCTGTGAAATACAGAGGACCTATATAGTTAAGAAGAACATCTGGGAAGGGATTTTCTTATTTATATTTGTCAGGAGCAAACTGAATCCAGTGAATTTTAAACTTCAAGACTTACTGTGGTGGTAAGAAATGAGCAATGAAAATATGGGTATAAGATACAAAATGGATTGCTAAAACTAAAGTACTAGCAAATAATCTGAATTGTACATCTAATTTATGATTTGAACTCTTCTGCACCATACTTTGAGAGAGTGGACTGAATTACTAATATATCAGAACATGGTTCCTGCATAGGGCCTGAGTTAATAAAGTTTCCTCCCTGGAAACCTTGATGTGAAGGTAAGGTCTGTGAACATGACAACTTAAATGCGTATGAATTTTTGGAAAGGTAGACATTGAAGGCAAACAAGCAATAACCTGACTAAAATACCTGTATTGTACATTTAACTATTACAATTGGTAATGATAGGCTTTTATTTTGACAGAAAAAGAAACAGAAAATACTTTTTCTGTCAATTGGGATTACATTGACCACAACAAAGGCCTGCAATATCACTTGATTTAGGTTTCATAGGACTGCTAATTAAAAAAATAAAAAGAAAAATGAATTTTAAAAACCTTAGATGAACTGCTCAGTAAAAATGATAAAAAACTCTACCACAACAAGCAAGCAAAAATGAAAATATGAAAGGGTGAAATAGCCAAGAAAAAAAGAATTTGAGCGATAGCACTACAGGTATTCTACCATTATTAAGTAGCTGTATTGGAGAAATGAATTTTAGAGAAGAGCTAAATGAATTGAATGAGTCATATAAGCACTTAACCTGCTGACAGCCTCTAACAGCATCTCCCACCCTGATAGTATTTTCATAGATTTTTGTGAGATCTGCTTTACTGTTTAAAAAATAGTTTTGAAAGATTTGATAGTCTTGAGATAACCACAGATTTTCTTTTATTATTTGATCCAGAGAAGCCTAAAGAGAAAGGTAATTGATTACACTTACTGGAAAATACCTTTCTAAGGAATATAATTATAGGTCACTTACACTGTTTCCCTGAATCATTCACATATGAACACCTGCAAAAGATAGATGACAAGATTATGGTCTCAGTGAAACAAATGGAAAAACTGCAAATGAATTTTGGATTGTTAAGATTTCTCTGAATGTATTTGTACTAAAGTATGTTAATAATAAATGATTTGTGCAGAAAACCACAATGCAAATAGTTACAGTAGTGACTACTAAAAAGAACACATCTTCGCATCCTCTATTTTACTACAGAAGACCTTTCTGCAGAGAAACTAGAATCTTAATTGTCAGAGAATTCATCAAATTTATTCATACATTTTACTTTTCCTAACTCTGATCTTGCAACTTGCTAGCAAAGATGACACAATGAAACACATGTGGTTCCTTCATAATTTTAATGTTTCCAATTGGATTAACTTGAGTTTAGACTTATAAAGACTTAATGTTTGAATCTCATAGTGTAATACCAGGTAAAGTTGTTTGGAAGGTATGCTTCTGTAATCAGAAAAGTTTCCATTCCTTTAAATCTAATTTTGATTGAGCTTTCTTTGATTATAATATATGATATTGTATGATTTTTGACACAGAATTCTATATTAATTTCCATTATTTTTCCATTATAAACCACTTAGGAGAAAGAGAGCCCAGGTAGACTTTTAATCATAAGTTAGATGAATATTGAAATTTTACTATTTGACATACAGAACTTATTTTAATTTCATCTCTATAAAACACCAGGATGGTTGATTTCCATACCACTAAACATTTCTTCAAATATAATTTAAATGTCTATCCTTAAAATGCACATTTGATGCAACATGGCTAGTGACTGAGTGCTACTGAGCTGAGACGAGCACAAAACCCCCCCATCGAGCAAGTGTGAAACTCATGAAATTTGTGTATTTTGTTGCCAGTTATGTTTGGGAAGCATTGCTGTCAAAAGCACAAAAGAGTTAAGAGAGTTAAAAGAGTTTACAATTGTTGTAGTGTGTAGAAACCTGGGCCAACTAAGCCCAAACGTTCATGTGATGAGCGACTGCTGCAGTCTAAGGCAGTATTTTAAGGCCTCCTGATGCAAAAGTCTGAGTGTAAAAGCTTTTAGAGGATTCTGCTCAAGAGCCTGGTTCATGCAAGGGTCTCTGTAATCCCTTTTGCAGAGCCATGTGTGCCCTTGCAGAAAGCAGAGCTAGCAGAGCCACTAGAGCAGCTGGAGCAAATGTCAGCATCGTCTGCTCCTTGGATGGAGCCTGTTGACCCAGCAGGAGCGAGGGCAGCCCTCTGGCTTGACAATCTGAAACCGTGAGTGAAACAGCACCACAGGCGGTGGGCTGCAACCACCTGTCCCACTGGTTGCCTCACCAAAATCCAGACAAAGGAATTGTCTACAATTCTGGGTTTATTTTTGAGAGAAGAATATGATATGTTAATTCTGTTTACCTCCCTGCTGCTCTTCTCCCATTTGACAGAAACCTCTGTAGGTTAAAAGATACATGCCTAAGGTGAAAAAATATATTTTGAGCATAAAGGAGTATAGATTAGTGTGGTAAGGTTCAAACCACCATTTTTATGTGAATCCTACAAAAAGATCCTGTTGCTGCTACTCAAGCTGTTGTTAAACAACATAAATACTTATTGGTCACATTTCTGAAACAGCAAACATTTCAGCCTTATAGTATAGCTGCAAGTTTGCTCACAACACAGGAGGTCTAGGGGACATTGGTAAAACTCAGACCATGCTTTAGTACCTACCATATCTCTAAAGGAAATCTTGTGAATTAGTGGAGTAATAAAGTCTGAGTTCTTCTGGGGTCCCAGTGCATAATAATGAAGAATCGTATGTTTTCTGAGTCTGCTCCCAAGTAGGTAATTTAGTGTCTAACCTTTTTAAGACAAAACTATCCAAGGGAAATAGTAGCAAGCCTGAACAGCTCCTCAGCAATACCTTGGAACTACTCAAATTTTGAGAATTCCCAAAACAGTATGTTAACAATGATTTTACACCTTTTACTATGCAATGTCTTTATCAAAGGCATATTCACTTTTGTTTCTGTATTTATACAAAATTTCTAAAAACCTTGGTTGGAAGCTAGTTGTGGTTATGCAACTGAAAGCAAAACTTCTTTCTGTGCAGACTGTTGCTCTCTAAATCATTAAAATATTAAAATGGTATGGGTCTTTCAGAAATCTCAAAATTATAAAAAAGAGAGATGGATAATTAATTGAAGAATATGTGATTATCTTCTTGGTTAATCTTTGAACAGTTTTCGGGTTTCCTTAACAAGTATAGAATGCTTGATGCTAACATGTTTACATTCAATGCCTGAAAACATGTAATGTTTTCATCATCCCAGTACTTTTCACATATGTAAGCAACACGGGGAAATGACAATAAAGTTTGAAATATAGTACTTTTCACCAACATGATTACCTTATAAAAATATCAGCGAGGTTCTACTGTTTTGTGCAATTTTAAATGGTCCAGATATTTTGAGAATGAATAACAACATGCCAAAGAGGACAAGAGCTTTCTTCAGATATTATGAGACTCAGTGTCTATGTCTGTGAGGACAGTTATGCTGCTTGTCCAGTCCCCAAAATTGCTTCATTGCATAGCTTATGTCAACTGAGACAGACAAAGTGAAATGGTTCTTTTTCTCTAATTCACTCCTCTGAAAAAAGAGCTGAGGTTTGGAGAAGAGCAAACCTCCTTTAAACATCGGACTGCCACTTGCTGACAGAGAAAGATTTCCCAGAACACAGGCAGGAAAAAGTCTGTAAGTGCATTCTGTCTTTAGGAAAGAGGTGAACAGACAAATTGTGACCAAACTTGATGTGCAGAATATGCACTGCACCTCTTTGTACTGATCCAGGAAAACAGGGATATAAATCTCAAAACTGATTGTAAGATATTCAAGTGGACAATTCTGAAATTTGTTTTTTTTTATCTGTGGAACTCAAACTTCTGAATTTGTAGATTCACGAACTTATATAAAGCATCACACTTCATGATCTTTTGCTCCTCAGCAAAACTTGATCAAAGATTTCTAGTTCATAAGACTTTCTCCATTGGTGCATTTGACTTCTTCAACCGTTCTGGAATTTGTGTTCAAAATACGGGGAGACATTTTTTAGATTTGTACATTCAAGTGAAGTTTGGTTTTTTTGGTGGAAAACACCCAATTATTCAGAGGAATCTCTTCGTGGAATTTCTTACCTGAAATGAAATTTCAATCACATAGTAAAGAAATTAAGTGAAACTAGCCATATTAAAAACAAATTAAAGAAGATATTTCTTTGTGCTATATGTAAATTCTTGTGAATATCAAAAAAGTTAGAGACATTTTAAAGAAACATAGAATTTCTAGGAGGAAGTACAATCACTTTCTGTTGCAAGTGATCCAAAAATTATTTTATGGTTCCATGTGCAGAATTGTAGAGACAAATCTTAAGATCAATGATTTTGTCCACATAATGATATACCTATAAACATGATATAAATCCCTGTGGTTTAAAGGGTCAATCCTCATTTTGAATGGTCACTCTGAGAGCAGTGTTTTATTTGAAAGATAAGAACAATTGATTTTGACAATCAGGTGTATCAGCACAATGAACTAATTATTAAAGGATCTATATTAATTGGCTATACTACTTAAACTTGATGTTGTGAGGAATTAAATTGCTTTTTCCAGGCAGGAATGATGGTTTCTTTCATAGGCATAAAGTATCCTGTTCATAATATGAACACCAAATCCCAAAGTATCTTACCTTTAAATTTACTGTGCTTGTATACCTCTGTCCCTCACACTCCACAGAGCTTCCCCAGAGGAGTTTAACAGCATTTTTCCAGTGGTGTCTGTTCCATATCAAATCTGTTTCCTCCAGGGGCACATAAAGTATGGTGATACCAAGTGCCACAAGGTCATTATAGCAGAGTAGACAGGTCTCCAAGCTATGGCAAAGAAACTTATTTTATAGCAAGCATGAGGTGCTGGGATTTTTCCTGTCTGAGGATCAGTTGATCAATGAATGCCTATTAGGAAATAGGGGACATGAATTTTGGGACATAAGAAGTCAGAAATTGAAATGATATAATCAGTGATCCTCTCTTCTTACTTCTGATCTGATGATGATGCTGCCACCAGCATTTGATATTTGGTAATTTAGGATCACACAGCTACTCAGTAAATCTCTACAACTGCAACCCTTTTAAGGTACACAGTGCAAACAGCTGAGCCCTGCTTTAACACAAGTCTAACATGAGTCAGGGGATTTATGTTGTAGACATTACACACTGATCTAATACAGATTTTGATGGTCTCTGACCTGAGACAGGTCTTCCCCTGTATGCTCAGCCAAAGGAAAAAGAAATCCACATAGCCCAGAGTTGCTGAAACTAACTCTTTATCTGAAAGACAATATCTTTTTACATCTGTGGCATGAATTTTTCCTTATTATGTTTGGGAGGAATTTGAGAAGATGCACACTTAATTATATACACGTATTGACAGAGGAAATGAGAGAACATATTTTTGAATAATTTTCTAGAGACTATTTGGAAAAAATTAATTATTCTTGCAATAGGAATATGGTGTGAAATGTTTTCTGACAATTGCTTTTTTCCTATCTGCAAACTGAAGTAACAGTAACTACAAGTAGCTTTTCACTGATAACACTACTAATGGCAGTTCCTACAGTTCTGAAAAAACCAAGTTTCATTCTTGTAATTACTCAAATGGAGAATTAATATAGGAGATAAAACCAGATATGCATTAAATGCTTGGTAGAAAATTTATGTGGCTATTGAGTTATACAAATAATAAATGCTGCTAAAATAATAATGAAAAAATGCTACTAAAATAATAAAGCTATTAAAAAATATGAGGAAATATAAGCACAGACTTGTCTGCTTTAACATTACAAGTATCCAAAAATAAATACATTATATTAAAAAAAGGATATAATTCTTCATGTCAGCTGAAATATTTTTGTAGATACATCTTTCGTATATATTAAATATTATTGACATCTCCAAAGCTATTTTTTGGTACGTGAAGTAAATGGTATCAATAATAAAAATATTCAGATACAATAAAAAATTCAGTGGTTGTAGAATAATGTCTGAATGTTCTATTATTTTATGTTGGTGCACTCTTCAGCCATGATTACATTAGTGCAGAAGATGTGAAAAAAATAAAAGAGTGCAACAATTTCAGGTACTAGAAATACTTAATTTAATCCCTCTTCAGTGTTCTTTGGAGCCCAGGTAATTAATTAAAGGCATTAATCTTGGAGAAATCAAAGGATTTACCACCCTAGAGGCCTGAACTGCTAAAGCAGTGAATGTTTGCAAGGCCACAAAACAGTCTGTCCTACAGGACATAGAGTGACACTGGTTTTTCAGATGTAAAAGGAAAAAAAGTATGTAGTTGGGCTCTTCCCAATAAAGACGTCTTCCTCCAAACTGTAAAACGGAAAATTCGAAACACATGTGCAGTTTACCTGATGATCATCTGCCTGTTACTAATGACTGCATTCTGGGGACTCAATCTGTGATCAAAAAATCTAAAAAAGAACCAAAAATGGCTCTGGCTAAACAGCTGTGTATTAAATTCATCACTATTAAAGAAAGACCACAGTAGATTTCACAACTGATCATGTATTCTTATTGCTATCTTTCCCTGCAGTCAAGAAACACTGATTGCAGGGGTAAAATTTTACTTTGTTCAAATGCTTTGAAAGTAAAGAAATGTCTGTTCTGGAATACTTTTAATGGTTTCAATGAAACTCCAGAGGCTTTTGCAATAGTCTGTCAATAGCTATGTGCAAAGAAGCTTTGAACTAGAAAAGTGAGCTGCCCTTCAGAACATAAAATGTGAATATCTGTCTCATGTCTATCAAAATTTTGAAATTTTATCAATGCCCCACTGAATAGAAATGGACCTCAATAGTGCTGTTTGACAGTTAACTAGTTTTGTTGTGGATAGGAGACAAATACATTTTTTTAAATTGAAAGACTCCAGGATGAGTGAGAGCCTGGTCAAGGACTAAAATTTTGCCTCTACTTCAATTTTGGAATCTGGAATGATCACAGATGTTCAAGAGAAGAAAAACAATAGCCAAGATCTTTAGAAAGCAACTGGATATTTTGTGTTTTCATTTTCCAAGACCAGAATATGGCAGTGCTTATACTGTTAAACATATATACATTATATATTGGTGAATTCAAAGGACATGCAGGAGACGAGGAAGTTCCTAAGTTTTGAACCAATATGAGATGAATGTCAAGGTTTTGATAACTCCCTTCAATAATCCCTGAAAAAGAAAAAGTAAAATTGTGTTGGGAGGAACAATAAAGAATTGGCATTATAAAGAAGATAAACAAAATCAACTTATGTGGAGATCTTCATGATATCTGATGCCATGGCTGTGTTAGGGCTCAGTATGGGTTTGCTGGCAGCAACCTGGATATGACACTGAAGTCACATTTCTTTTCTTTCTTGATATTATGGAAACAGATTGGTATCAAAGCACTGGATTGGAAGTACAAGCACGATGCCTTCAGGTGGTGGAGGTCACTGACTACACCAATCGTGTCAGACATAAAGCTTCAGAAGGCATAGAAGGGAATTAGTGACTCCAAAAAAATGAAAAATAAGGAGATATTAAAGCAAGCAGAATGCAAGTTACAGTTCAAAGACAAAAAGAAGAATAAATAATGCTCCTGTTGCAGAACACATGAATGATAACGGACTATAAAACAAAAAAGAAAGGAAACATATCTTGGGCTTGGTGCAACCTATGAAAAAGAGGTACTAAATTTGGAAAACAGTAGTTTTAAGAGATTTTATTACAAGTTAATTGTAAACAATTGTTATTATATATAGTTCCAGTAAGTCAGAGATTGAAGAGGATCTCTTCCAATCCATTGGTTTTGAATAGTAATACACACAAGACCAGGAAAGATAAAGAGAAAATTCTTTCTCTTTAATTTTGAAAATTATGCAGTTGGTAGCAATATGCCACTTTAACACAACAGATGCTTATTTTTTTTTTTTAATACATTTGCTTTAAAACCAACATTTATGTTTATTGAGAATAATGTGGTGAAAAAATAAATATAAAAATGTTCCTCCATTACATGTTATGTAATCTAAAACATTAACACTGAATTTAGATTCATTGTTGCCAACTTTTTCATGCAGAAACTTTTCATTTCACAGAAAGCAAAATCTACTTGTTTGGACTAAAGTCAATCTAGGAATNAATTCTCCAATCCTTCATGCTTCTCCATACTTAGGTTTATATGCTTTGTCTGAAGAAAAAAAAAGAGTTTACGATTTCATTATTGTTTTCTGCATAACATAGTTTTAGACTGTTAAACACAAACTTATTTGCCTATTATTGCATCATTAATTTTTCTTCTATATCATCACAGTTTGATTATATATATACCTGTCAATATTTTTAGAGCATGTTATGAGGGAGAACTTGCAATGCTCTTCTGGAAAAGATGAAACTGTATGGGAATGTCCATTTATTTATGTTACAATGAACTGCTGAAGGTTTATAAAGGCTCGTCATTCTCATCTATTTAGGAATGGACAAATCTACATCACCAGGGGAAAATGCTAATTACTCACAGTAAGGTCATTAGATACAGACTTTCTTTTCATCATTACAAAGGCTAAGATTTTTGCAATAATGGCACTATACAGAGTAGACGAAGCAAATAAAAAATAAAACTCTTTGTTCTGAAGCTCATGCAAAACCAAATGTTCTTTCAGTTGTACAGCTGTAAAAATTAAAGTGGAAAAGGTATCAAAAAAGCAAACAGTAATATTCAACACAATATCTATTACGTATGTACACCTCCCACATGACTACATTGCCTCTGAAGAGACAGCAAGACACAAATAAAGATAGTTGATTTGAATTTTTATTAAATTCATTCAAAGTTAGAAAATATTTTGTTGTTTCATTAATTGAATTGATTTTACAGAATAATATATTTTATTTTTACAAACACTGTAATCAACCATAAAAATGTTAACATTTAATTCTGGTTTTGAAGCTCATCCATTTATATTTCTACATAGAGAGATATACTTTAAGACTTTGTATCCAGAAATTTTCATAATTCTTTGAAAAATTTTTACCACTACCTAATCTCCTGATGGAAATCAACATTGCTATTTTGTTCTAAAGCTATGTTCTCAATGAAATTTTGTAGGAGAGCATTTTGACTAATCTAGGTTTTGTACATCTCTGTTGCCCTCTACTCCAATTAGAATAAACTGGTGTAAAATTTTGAAAAAAGACAGTTTAGGAAACCTTCACTTATCCAAAAAACCAAAAACAAAAGGAAGGAAAAATTGAACAAAGCCTGATTTTTATCAATTCCCTGTTTTAAAATTATTTTTTCTGTCAACACCACCACTTTTCTCAATAAAAGCCTAAAGTACAGAAGCATTCTATATCCTCAAAGATTATGGAAGTTAAGTTTTAAACAAGGAATCTTTAATAACCATAACCTAATAGAATACCAGGACTTTGGCTATTCAGTTGGAATAGGTCTGCATTCTACCTAAAATACGTCAGTAAGAGCATGGTTCAGCTCTCTGTCAATGCAATATTGTGGCTGTCTGTACAATTCTGTTGTTATATTAATTCTCTCTCTGCCAGACTAAAATCTTACTTGCAGGAAACCTGAGAGATTATCTTATTCTCGTTTCCCTACCCTACAGAGTGTCCTTGGCAGAAATTCCAAGAAACAGAGACTAGGAGTTTTCAGTTGTCTTTTTAAGGGTGAAATCTGTCTTTTTATGCAAACCTTCTCTGTCTAAAATCTCCAACATACCTGTTAAGATGTGTCCATCAGTCTTTCACTGAAAAAAAATAGCCAAGAAATACCAATATCAGAGAACAAACACTAGGAGACAGATTATAACTGCTTCTGCTGGATGTTCACTGTACAGCATATGTCACCATTCAAATTAAGCCTCAAAGAAGCCAAACTTCAAATCATAAATGGTCTCATAAAATCTAGTGCAGTAACTGTAAAATGAAAATATAATAATAGTTTATGTAAATTGCAACATTTTATGCAAACTACTTACATGGGATTGTTACAGAATTAATAGTGAGATTTCTTTATTAAACACTCATTTTAAAAAAAACTGGTAATGCTCAGAAAAGAAAAATATTTTCCTACATAATGGTTAAAGTATATTCTCAAGGACTTTTCAAATCAGAATAGCATTTTACAGTAAGTCTTATAAAAAATCCAGAAAAACTATGGCCAATATTTTAAACTGAATGTAGCATTTTTTTCCTCATTAGAATTTCACAAGATGCTACCAACTCAACAGATACATGAAATCTGTAGAAAAGAGTATACATAGATATTCTATATATCATCTAAGCAAGTAACTTTAGCATGCATACACACAAACAATCTTTCCATATTTTCCTACCTTTTTCTACATTTTTTTACTTATTGTATCAAACAGCAGTTCAGAATTATTTAACTAAAAAGAGACATTTCTTTATTGATTTCCAGAGATAATCTGTATTATAATTTTATTTGTATTTTTATTACAGTAGGCATTTATATAATAAGTAGACTGTTCAACCTATAATAAATAGCCTGTTCAAATTGGACTTCAGGATATATTTGATATAATACTGTAACAGTAATTGTAAAGCCAGCTGTTTTTTCTGAAAACAAAGTTAATAAAGTCACTCCTTTTCTAAAGCTGTTTTCTTTTTAGAACTGCTCTTTCATTTCAGAAATGTCAGGTTCAACAATAATGGTACAACTGTACTTTTTCTATATAAAAAGAGTAACCCATTCTAATTTGATCATTCTTGTAATATCAATGTAATTAACATAACTGAAGTTACAGACATAGTCACTGAGAAAGAAGCTACATTCTGTCTTTAGGATAAGCCAAAAGTGAGTTTTAGGAAGGTTAACCCAAATGCAGAAACAGCATATTTTACAAATAATTTCAGAATCAAAACCTGGAGAAAAAAAAAAAAAGCAACTGTCAGAAAGCTTTTTGAGAAATACCTCCTAAATGTACTTTTACCCTTGTCTGTGTGTGGATGTGCTGTCACAACTAAAGAAGATTTCTCTCTCAGTGTCACAAGAACATGGTCAGCTCGTAAATGGGCAAAGGGAGCTATAGACAATGTCATTTTGTCCTCTGCTACAGAATCCTGAGGAAAAAAGGGAACTTGTTCAAGGACGGGAAATGAGGGATATAAGGATAAGAATAATTTATATGTGGATTACAAAACCTGAAGAACTTCAGTGATCAGAAAGTGGTACCTTTCTCTATCTTTGAGTGATGTACGTATTTGTAATGTGAATGCTCCAAGTAGTAAGTTCCCGTATCCACAATTATCACAGGAGCAGTTTCTGAGTTCTTGAAGCAAATAGAATCACTCTATCACATGCTGCATTAGCTTTGAGTCTTCCTCTGTATTACTGCAGTGGTTGATAAGAATATAGATAAAGCTTCAGGAGACATTCACAATGGAGGCATTTTTAGCAAAGCCACTGATACAGCTTCAGCTCTGATGGGCACATTCCAGTGACAGCAAAAGGCTGTATTTCAGTGGTTTGACAAGACATGTTGACAAATTTCATATTCAGTTTATGTATTCAGGCAGAGAAGGCTGTGCCCATGTCAGCAATTAATATGAACCATTTTGCACAATCTCTTAAGAGTTTAGTTTTTCTACTACAATAGCGAAGAATTTCCTGGATGTCAAAGTGGAAAATACTCCCAGTTTACAGGTATGAAATATGGAAAGATATATGGAAATACCAAGTCTGTGACTAAAGCAAAAGTCAGGAAGGAAGAAAAAGTGTAGGACAGCTGCTTCCTGTCTGGAAAGAACATCATCTGTGCTAGCTGAGTCATAAAAGTCTGAAGGGGTTTATCCCCTCACTCCTTGTCAAGAAGCTGTCTCAGATGACTCTGATTCAGCAGGAGCTAGACTTCACTGACTTTGGAGGAACTAGTTCCCCTGCATCCCAGGGGGAAAAGATTTTACTGCCATGCTCAGTACCACCGTGATGAAAATGAGGATAGCCATTCGTACAAACCCACTAACCTTCAGCAAGGTGCTGATCCATCTTGGACATTAGTTGCTCCTGTTCTTCTCTCTGGACAAAAGGCTGATCAGCAAAATATTAGATTTAGTACTACTGTGCAGTTCTTTCGAAGTTTGTTGTATTAATGGCCAAAATCTCATGTTGCCTCCCTCAAACACATGAGAGAGGATGTCTCAGCACATTATTTCTAATGACTGAGTGGCAATAGATTTCTTGCATTAATAGAATTCTGATATTTGATGACCTAACAACTTTTGCCAGAGGATACTGGCACTGAACATGCCTTATGACTTAAAGTATGTAGTTTATATTATATGCTATTGCTGTGCAAATATATAAGGAAAATGTTTTCTATTTTATATTCATATTATATTAAAACAATGCCATAGTGAAATTTTAATAAAAAATTGTGACATATTAGTTCATTTTTTCCATACAGCTAAGGAATTGTCTAATGGCTTATTCCTAATATACCATTAGGACTCTAATTTATTCTAGAACTCTCTATGCTACCTAATGAAGAGGGTGTGGTCAGGTTTTCTATTTCCAAACTGTTTCTTGCTGTTATCTTGTACTTTATTTAAATATTCAAAATACACAGAAATGTTTTCTCTCTGCAATTCAGTGCAATCATTTCAGTTCATTTCAAGAATTTCTCTCAGAAAAAGGAGAGCAAATATTTGTAATTCATTAATAAATATATTGTCTGAAAGTCTGTGCACCTGGGAGATCACTACATCTCTGGATCCTATAAGGAATGCAATGAATAGCCTTATTTAGCATGTTAAGACATAAGAATCCCCATATTCTTATTGTCCTCAATTTTTTTCCAGTAATTTGAAGAAAATAGCTGCCTTTGAGGAAAGGAAGTAGGAGTCTTACTAAGAGTATAAAATCAATTTACTCATACAAACTACTATAGGAAAATTATATCCTTGGCTCAGACGACTCCTTCTGCTTTTGAAAGATCAACTAGTACCAATATATACTATTTTTAGAGGATTTTTTTAGAGAATTTTAGTTCATACCTCATCAAGATTGACTGCAAATAGCTATGCCAGCTACTGATTTTGACTTAACCTCTAGAGGTGCCTATTGTACATATTGAAATACAGTTGAAATGTAAAACAGCCTTAACATAAAGCTCCTCATTCTACATGGATAATACAAAGAAATATAATGAGGAAAAAAAAAAGAAAAACTAATATTTTCCAGCCCTCAAACAACACTGTTTCTCACAGAAGGCCTTATAAATACATAAATGTTCCATAATTCCTGCATTCTATGTATCTTCACTTGTGGTATTTTACTAACCCTTTTCACCCAGCAAAGAAAAAAAAACAGAAAAATAAAAATGTTGCCTGGATAATACCTGTTCTGAGCTTTGTAACTGCTAATCCTAAGCACTGTCAAATGACCATGTGCCAACTCCCTTATTTCCTTTCCATCAATGCTATAGATATGCACAAAACTGATGTATTCCTGCAGGAGTTTTCTTTTGGATGAGATATAAATGGAAGGTCCTATCCAAATTGGTCATTAGCAATCCCTGGGAACTCTTCTGAAGAGAAGGTGTGTTAACTTCAGTCTG
>VZTB01009500.1:953027-973027 GCA_013397245.1 Thryothorus ludovicianus
AAACATCTGCATAAGATGTCAAATCAAATAGACTAGCACAGGTAAGATGAAGGAAGAATGATTTCCTATGAGCAAATATTGTAACTAGTTTTGCTATGAAGAATTAGCCTGGCCTCAAGGTTGATGCTGGAAGACCTGTATCATGGAAATACAAAAGTGATGTGTCTGAGAACAGGAAACACATCCTTATGGAAGGACAGTGATATAGAGGGTTTTGTTGTTTTTTTTTTGTTTTTTTTTGAAAGAATAAGTTTTTAGAAGAGAAGCAGGAATTATTGGCAGAAAAGTTACATATTTATTTAGAGAGCTGTGTCACTGCAAAGACTGTGTCATACTGACGTGTTAGTGATTTTTAGCCTCCTAAAGCAGGCTACATATCTCCTAAAAAGAACCCAGTGCTGAATATGTTATCATTTGCAGTCAAGATGGAAAAAATTAATTTTTCCCTTGAAATCTAGAAATTCTGCAGTCCAAAACCTTAATAAACAATATTAAACAAGGACATGCACACTGTTAATTTTTTTTCTGGTCTTTTTAAAGAGACGCCCTTTCCTTTTCTTTAGGAGGACCTTTTTATAAGGACTTTCTCTATAGAATTTAATTTCTTTTAAATACACTTTTCCATCCATCTCAATATGTACAATGAATAAATAAACAAACCCTTAAGCTCCAAGGTCTTCCTTAACAGTCTCCTTCCCCTGTCAGTAGAAAAAAACCGAAATGTTAAAAAAGGTTAACAGAGATCTTCACAAAATATTTAAAGGAATGTAAAAAGTAGTTTGGATTGTGTTGTTTTCTCCTGACTTCTGTTCTTGACATATTTACAGTTTGTGAATTGAAATATCTTGAAAGACTGAGCTCGTTATGGGTGAATTTGACTGAGGAGATTATGGGATTCTAGCTGAACCCCAAGGGCTAAGAATAACCCCATCATGAATTGAAAATGTCTTTTACTAAAGTGCTGACAGTCCCAGGTTCATGATTATGGGCCTATGACTTGTCTAAGGTGTAGACTGACCCAATTTACCAACAAAGACAGGATAATTTCAACCATGCCTTCTTAAAAAAATAAATCTGTCATTCTCCCAGCGTGTCTTTTATTTGAGAAATGATAATTCAGCATTGAGACTATCATTCACCAGGCAGAGCAAAGGCTTTTATACTACCAAGCTCTCCCTATCTCCTAGTAATATAATTTTCTTCCTCAGGTAACAACTAGACAAAGATCTTGTTATTCCAGGAAAGGACATCGGAGATGGCACATAGAGGTGTTTTTATTCTCAGTAGTCCTGACACTCAGACTTATATTAATACTCAGATAGGGAGAAACACATATAAAGATCCATACATGTAATGGCAATTATCTTTTCCTTTGCAGTGACTGGGTGCTACAGAACCGAATGTTTATAGGCCAGAAACGTTTGAGTGTCCAGCTTGAAGAACTTAGAAAATTGTTATTTTATTGATTTATTTAAATGAAAGGTACAATTCTCCCATGATTTTTTGTATTATGGATATTAATATTTTAATAGAACAAAGATTTCATTTCATAGTTCCAAAACCACGAAATTCAGCACTATATGCAAAGTGTGAATAAATTAACTATGGACTGTAAGAATTCACAGAACTTCAAAATCTGCCAAAATTCTTCCTTGAATTTCAAAAAAAGCAGCAGACTGCAGAATAACAGGGTTTGTTTGGGTTTTTTTTTTTCCTTCTAGATTTAATCTTCAATAAAACACCCCCCAGTTCTTAGCCTTATTTTATGTTATAGAATTTCATTATCAGTACTTCAGGGCAATAATTTTGAGTTCAATCATGCTTATGGCTAAAAGTGACCTTTACCTCAAAATCTGCTCCAGTAAACAGAACAAACTGAGATTTGCTCATGGATTGGTCTAGAAATGGATCCAAAATTATACTGAGCTGAAAGTTAAAATTCTACACAAAAATTCTAGATGTAGAGAAAAATGCTGCTATTAAGGGAAATAAAAATAGATTAAACCTGTCTCTTGACAGCAATTCTAGATTCCACATCAATACGGATTGTGGCTATCTCAGCTACTTTAGAAGGCTGGCCAATTTATTCTCTCCATCTTCTCCCATGATCAATGTACCTTTAAAACTGCACTTTCCTCAATTCTTTTGTTAAAGTTGATCAACTTTCTGGACTCCATGGAAGATTTATCTTTTCTTCAGTGTGAATTTTCCATTTCCAGTCTATAACATTCATTCTATTCATGGTGACAGAATCTAGTACTTCATAGAAATGACAGTGATGAAATAATTTTTTTCTTCAAATTTCCTAGTGAAAATGTCTAATAAGGTGTCATCATATTTTTTTATTCTGTTTCCATGACTCTTTCTCATTCTCTCTAAAGATAAAAAGGGCAAACGCTGTAAAATATATTTCCAAAAAACATTCATTTATAATAAATAAATTCAATTTATAACGTCTACCTCACTTTCTCATAAAACTCAAACATAACAATTGTGAAACTGAGTGAAAGATTCAACCCCACCTCTTTTGTGTACATTCTTCAAAAATTAAGCAGATTTTAGATAGTAGTCAGTGCTCAGCATTTTTTAATATGAAGAATACATCATACCGGTGTGAATGAAAGAGTGAAACTGTACACCCTGTGTGTAAATCTCAAACAAGCCTGTTAATGTACTTGGTTAGCAGATTTCTTTTTGGAAGTACATATTGATATTCTTATTTTTAAGAATTTGTTTGATTTCAGAAACATTTTAAAGAGCTAGACAAGCTGAAACTACCTGTAACTCATGGCTGACTCTTCCAAAAACAACTATAATTTGAATTGCATGCACGGCAGCCTTCACAGGAATGGGTGACTAGAATTACTGGTGCTTCTCCATGTGGTCTCCACTCTAATGAGAAAAGGAAGGAGATAGAAGGCCTACAGAGGTCTGTTTGGCAACCTGGCATCTGTTAAATTGTCTTTGAAAGAAAAGAATACCCTCTAAAAAAACCCTTCTAACTCATGTGGGCAGAGAAGAGATCTGTTGTTCAGATTAGTTGTCTTAATGTGGAGAAAATCTAGATATTCTCACTGATCTTCTACACAGAATCATAGAATCATTTAGGCTAGGAAAAACCTTTAAGATCATTGAGTCAAACTGTTAACCCAGCATGGCCAAGCCCACCAGTTAAACCATGTCCCAAAGTGCCACATTGCACATCTCTTAAATAACTCCAGGGATGAGGACTCACCCCCATCCCTGAGCAAGCCATTCCAATGCTTATCAATGTTTCTGGTGAAAAGACTTCACTAACTAGATACCACTTCTTGGCTTGAAATTTTCATACTCCAAAATCATTAGGATGCAAACTCCTTTCAAGAATATCAATTCTCACTTTTATTTCTTAACATGGTCTGTTGCAATGTTTAAGGTTTAAGGTGGACTGGATATGGGTGTACGACAGACAATTTATTGCATCTTTGTTATGATAAGATCCCTTGGACAGTCCTGCACTGTCCTTGAATATCCTGGCCTTTGCAGCTGCAATCTGCCCTGATGACTACATTGGGCAATTTAGCTGCTACAAGGAACACCTTGAAGTTGCATTCAAATGTTTGAGAATTCTCCTGAGGAGAGATACACTTATCAAAGATTGAGGAAGAACATATCACAGAAAGAATAATGGTAAGAGTAGAATAATCTTTGTAGAGGTTAAAGTAGAAGTATCCTCAGGATACTTATTATTAAGAATAGTTATGCTAAAGGTAATTATAGAGACATTAGCCTAAGTAAAAGGATACTGTTTTTTAGAGCTTCACATAAATGTGAATAGTTAGATTGAACGTAGAAAATTAAAATACAGAAACTGGAAGAGTTGATCCATCACTGAGTGGTACACATTCCTGGTTGTTTCAGTATTCATAAGTAGCACAGCTTCAGTTATTGCAGATAGTCTACGCTATCTGCACCATAGAAGAGAACTGTGAAAGAAACACAGAATGTTTTTGGTTGAAAGGAGCTTTTGAAGATCTAGTTCCAACCCCTCTGCCATGGGCAGGGACACTTTTCACTAGACTAGGTTGTTCAAAGCTCGGTCCAACCTGGCACTGAACATTCCAGGGACGGGGCATCCACAGCTGCTCAGGGCAACCTGTTCCAGGCTCTATCTTTTGCCCTAGTGTGAAGGGAAGTGTTTAAATATCCTTGGACCTAATAAAATACTAAACTAAACAGTACAACTGTTCTCTTTTGGAAAGCCTTATTGTGCTTAAAACTGAGTGTGTATTGCAGGCAGTCTGGGAGGTTAAAGCAAAAGTAAATCATAAACAAGTATTAAAAACTAGTGCAAAGTGTTTCATGTTTGGATTATTTTCTTTTCAGTGAAGGTTTGATTAGGAATTTTTCAGTTTTTGGAGCTAAACAATCAGGAATATTTTAGAGAACCAAAATGGTGTGAAACAATTGACAAATAGTTTCAAGTCCCACAGATGCACAGGCACATGTTCAAATTAATGGATATGAGTAATCCTATTGAACGTGTAGAATTTGAGCTTAAATGAATATTTTTAAAATACACTACAGACATGTACTAAGGCAATTAGTCTTGAACATCTATGTGTACATGAACATACAAACACATTTACAACATGACAACTTGGCCTCAGTTCAAAATATATCTGCTGTCTCATAATAAAGACTACACAAAATCTATGTTAAAATGAAAAGCTGAATCACTTATACTGTAAGTAGAATAAAGACTTACAAATCTGTCTTTTATAAAGTGTAAAGTGCCCATGTCCACTTGATACATGAGACTGCATTAGATGCTCTGTCACTGTCCAAATAGAATTTACTTTTTCTTTTTTTCTTTTTCTTTTTTTTTTTAAATGAGTCAGTCAGAAACCTCTGATAGCACCATTTCAAATGCAAATAATTCTGTTCCAACTGCCTCTTTACATTAGCTAAATGAAGTCATCAGTAAACAAAATTGGAAGAAATCTTAACACAACTGCTGTAAACAACTTTAAAAGTTTTATATCCCAAAAGATTAAAAGTGTTAGAAGACAGTTCAGACTCACTGGAGATGTTCACCACTGATAAAGTTTATAGTCAAAATATAACTCTCTCCTCTCACCCAAACTGATACTGGCCACCGCAAATTATAATCAAAGATAGATTTTTTGGAGGGTGATAATACCATTAGATTTAAGGAATTAAAAATACATGAAACTTTTGAGTTAATGAACAGGGTCCTTAACTGCTCATTTAATTCAAACAGCTGTTTGTTAATGCCCTAAGCAGTGTCATAAACTGTGAAAATACTGTTGAGTGCAAGACACTAGTTAATGCTATAAAGCAACACATGCTCTAATATTAAAAGGATTTAATGGGATTAATAGAGAATAAAACATTAACTCCCTATTATGATGTTTTTGGGACCCAAGGGCAAATTCTGGCTAAAAAGGACTCTGGTTCTAAAAGCACAAAAAAGTAAACTATAGCACTGTACAGCAAATCATGGCAATTTTATGCTCCTGAAAAAAAGTGGAACCCTGATAAGATCACATCTGTTCCAATCACAGACTGGATAAAATCACTGTTTACTAAAGTCCTAAATAACTAAATATGTGGAACCCCAACAAGATCCCATCTGTTAAGACTACAATTTGGATAAGGTCCCATTACAAAAATTCTATATAATACCATAAAATGAAAAATTTTTATTTTCTTCAGTTTCATAAATTCTTTCATAGGGATACACAATATTGTAAAAATCCAACAACATAATTAACTGGCTTGATGAACATTAATAATATGACAGAATTTGGATTCTTAATTTAAAAAAGGAATCAAAAATTACTTTTAGTGCATAAGCCATACAACATCAGACATATGTTCTTAATTCTATTTATTTTGAACATATCTATACAATTATTCTTTTCCCCTTCCTCATACAATTCTAGATTTGATAGTGTATGTAGTTCACTGATAAACTACAAAAGCTTAATATTTGCAAAGGTATCTACTAGTTTTACTGATTTTCTTTTGAAAGAATATTCTTTTACAATAGAAAACGTGAAGTAGGCTGAATTTACCTTTATAAGTAGAGCATATTTGAAAATTGTCAGTAGTAGGAGAATTTTTTTTAAAAGTCCACACAAGTCTAATATAGAAATAAAATATATTTCAATTCTCAAGATTTTTTTTTCAACAGTCATACTCTAGAAAAGGACAATTAAGAATTTGGGATTTTTTTTCCAAAAAATGAAACACAGCAAGGTCAAGCATATTTTCAAATCTTATTGTCCTCCAAAACATTATGAATTGCTTTATAGAGGAGTCCATAAAATGAGGCGTTCTTCTGTCCTTTTAAATTGAAAAAAACCCACAAACCTCTACAAACCTAACAATATTTTAAAGTAATTTAATTGCAATTTGTTTTGTTAATGCCTGTATTTAATATTTAAAACATTAATAATAATTTGCAACTGCACTGGAATAGCACATATTTTCACCTAGCTATCTCAGATCATGACTTTTAAAAGATCACAGGATCAGAAAGTGAAGAGCCATCATTTATAATAAAAGTGAGGGCTGACAGCCATCAAAAAGGCAATTGAAGATGTGAATGTTCACAATTTCTGCTTATATTCATCAAGAATATGAATTTCCTGTGCTTGGTACCTCAAAAGGAAATTGCTTAAAACCAGTCACAAACCTTGGGGATAAAAATATCTACTTACAAAGAAGGGCTCACCACTTACCACTAGGTCTTCAACTAATGATTGTGTCTAGATTTTTCATAGGAACACAGAAGATTTTTGTGTAATGAGGGAGAAGGAATTAAGAGACAAACTAAGAATTAGTTTTCCACCCTTAGACAAACTTTGAATATTTACAATCATAGAATGATAGAATTGTTAAGGTTGGAAAAGACCTCTAAGATCAAGTCCATTTAGAAATGCTAATCAAAGTATATTGAAATACCCTGTGTGTCCCAGCAGAGATTTAATTTCAGATATGGGCTGCTGGGCTTTTTTTGTTAGTTTTTTTTTAAGTCTGTGAACCTAGAAAGCAAAATAATCTTCCTGAATGTTTATACTAGATTCCACTTGCAATAACAGATCCTGTTTCCCTGAAGCTTTCTGGCAGGTAAAGTCACCCTGGTCTCTTTTCTTGGACACACATGTTCTTCCTCATAGAGTTTTTTTCCACTTAAAATATAGCTTTGAAAATATTCCTCCTGTGTTCTGTTCCACTTTTTTTCAACATATTTGCCAGACATTTCCTCCATGAAAACATTTTCCCATCTGAACTTGCTTTTATGTATTATGACATTAGAATTTGCTTCCCTAAAATCTCATGTGGCTGCATTTTGTGAATATGCTTTTATGACGCTGCTTCCAGTGCAGTGTCCAGCCCTTAAAAGTTAACATTTTCCAAGTGTTGTCACATGGTAGTATCTGCCAAGTGTTATTGAATGTTCTGAGGTCTTGCAGTGCAGAAACAGCAGCTTGTACTATTGTTGTTCACAGCAATTGTGTAGAAGCCACCAGAAAATTTGGTATATTTCCTACAGAAGTTGACTATTCTGTTACTTTTAAATTTTCTACCGCTCTTGTGTTCACAAACATTTCTTAGTACTACTTAGTAAAAAGATGATTTAGGATTTTTTCTTCATCTAAGTAGAAGACATACTTCACATCACAAAACTTCCAAATATTCTGTTTTCATGATACATAGCCATGCTTACTACTGCGCTGCAACTTGTACTGGTTCTAGTACAATGAAAAACTGCAATAAAGTTTTTCATTGCAGCGGGTATGGTTCTGCTTGTTAGATTTGTGGCCTTTTTCCAAAATGTGGCGTTTTTCCACAATGAATTTCATTTTCTCTGTCATATTTCAGTCATTTTCTCTCCATATTTTTGCTCCCTTCCCTTCCCTTCCCTTCCCTTCCCTTCCCTTCCCTGGTTACTAACTATGGATGGTGACACTATGGACTTCCGGTTATCCACAGAACTAGTGGTGTCAATAACTGTTGAAACTGAGATTGTTGAATTCTCATCTATTGCATCATGAGAGCCATGGGTGCAGTTTTTCTATATCCACCCATCTCATATGTCTTTTAGATAATTCAAAAATAATTCAGACTAAATGATTCAAACTAAATGTCTAGTGCATTAAAATTACAATCCAGGCCTTGTTAGAAAGTTACAACTTTCTGTGTAATATCTAATTTGTAAGTTTAATTTTCAGTTCACAGTACTCAAGATGTAGATGCAAATAAAGGTGAAGAGAAAGATGGATAATAATAGTCATTAATTTTGTCACTAAACAATGAGGCATAGCCTCCCAGTTTTTATCGCTGCTGTCAAGATAGAATATTAGTATTGAACCTCGCCTTCCTATGTAAAATGTTTCTATATTCATTTATATCAAAAATAGTATCAAAATAGGTTGCAACAAAGGGAAAACTAAAGACCAATAAAATTCTTTCTGAGATAGTTTGAGCTTCCTATCCAGAGCCATATGTACAAGATAAATGCTGATCTTCACTAGAAATGTTTTCTAATCTTGTGGAATCCATAAGATAATCACTGAAAGCCTGAAAATTATCTGTGAACATTTGAAGAGATTTATGTCTGTCAGTAACTAAATCATGGACATTCCAGCATATAAAAATGTATCCCAAGAGCACGTACTACACTTAAAAGTTCCTAATTGGCTAAGTATCTGTGTCTCTATGTCTGCTTAGATGCAAGAATATTTTGTTTGTTAGACAGGAAAGGCAGCAGTAAGAGCTAATGTTAAGGATGGATGTGGCAGAATCTGCTGAATTAGATGCATCCCTTCCAAAACACTGCTAAGCCAAGAGTATGGCTCCAATGCCATACAGACCTGTGCTTCTCCACAAAACAGCAGGGAAATATGGAAATTAAAGTTCTCTCTATAGCACTATTTGGAAAATAATTCAAATCTTTTTCAATGGAAACATTGATATATTAAATATAAAAATGTATGTATTTTTAGGTACTGATTACACAAAGAATATAATAATATTTTGAAAGAGATGTCTGAGGTACATGTATGGTAAGTGTTTCAAGGCCCTTTCCCTCCAAGGATTCTAAAAGTTAAATAGTTCTTTTCTTCTCAATGAAAGACTTAACTAAAATAAGCAGTATGAACAAATCTCCAACTGTGAACTAATTAAAGACAATTCCCCTTCATGGTTTTCCCACTAAATGTTATTTGTGATTTTATTTTGCTTTCACAAGTTTGTCTTTACATATCTGTCGTCTATAAGGCTAATGCAAAATAGTAATTATTTTAAATACCGAACAATACACCCTAAACCTCAGAAAGTTAACACTACCATTTATTAAGTCTGGAAGAAAAATTAAATTTTAACTTGTGAACACACTTGCAGACTCATATTAGTAATACACTTTAACTTCACAAAGCAATAACAAAACATAAACAAATAGCAAACACCCCAAACCAATCAAATAAAACATCAGGAACCTATTAATTTAATTTTATTTGGACTTGAACACAGCGTAATACACAAGCACCTCTATAATGCTGAAGTCAGCCTTTGAAATATCAATGTTACTCTAAATTAAGTAAAGTTTTCTTCACTACCAAATCAATCCAGCTATATGACAACATAAGTAACAAAACCTAACCAAAACAGTCAAGGTCCTTGGGGTTTTCTATTCAATGCTACTCAAGGCACACTATCCTGTGGCATAGGAAAAGGAAGACTGGAGTTTTTAAGAGGTATAAATTGACATTCATAATGACCTCACACACACAACTCTTTCGCCCCTGCAAGGTCCACAGAGAACCAGCTTGACTTAAATTCAGTGTTGTTGACCTGTTTTGAGGAATAGATTGGACTACAGGCTTTCTAAGGTCAGCTCAAACCTGGATGAATATGTGATTTTAAACCTGGGGCTTCTCACCCTCCTCCTTAACCATGAAGATGTTTTAGCACAACTCTGGCAATATGACACTTGCTTCCCATGCTTCCCAACAGTGGGCATGGAGATGACATGGAGGGACCTGACAGCCACAGCCTCTCTGTCAGTCTCATAACTCATCACCAGAAATGCATCCATGGTGGCCAGAAGTCAGAGCATTCAGCATGAATGCTGAACATGCAAGGAATCAATAGGCACGCTGTATATTATCCACAAATTAGTATAGTCATGGACATAACTGGCTGGGAATGCAGTATCCTTCCCTACAACAGACCCACTGTCTCTCTTATATTGGCCATCACTGCATTAGCACAATAAAGAAATGGCACAATTTAAAACTGAGCAATGAAATTGTAATTCAGCTTTCAAAAATTAAATGTGAATCTCATTCCCTTGTAAGCCTTCTGGGCACTTTTCTGAAGACAAAAGATCAGCTTTGCTATTCCTTGTACAGCACACTGGAAGTATTTTAATTTTTATTTAAAAATTGATATTTTGTTCTAATTACATATGCAAATCTTTAAGACATTCAAAACAAAATCTTCTACCTACTGGCATCAATCCCAAAAAATATGTCAGATTTGTGCTCTGAAGTAGTTCGTCACGTCTGTGATTGCACAGAGTGGTGATGCAAGCATATTTAAAGTAGAAGTATTTAATAATTATTCCCATTGCAGCTGAAAATATCTTCCGCTTCTAGGGAGATTCATGAAACCTGAGAAATTTCTAAGATATGCCTTTAGAGACAGCTGACCATCTTTTCAGTTCTCCCCAACAGTGCTTGTAAGGGAAATAAATTACTGTAAATATTATCTTCAAACATTTCCTCAACACAATTATAGCAATAATTAAAAATTAGCAGAAATTCTCATTTTCCTACACCATGCACCAGATCTAAAAAGGGAACTGAAACAAAATAATGAAATACAGCTTTAGAGAAACTCAACCTCTTTTCAGAACATAAGCTTCCTTTCTGCCAGTGCCTTAGCTCTGAGGAGTAGGTTTATGAGCTGACAACTTGACAGTATTTCTTTGTTATGACTGACTAAGGACGTCCAATTGTCATACAATAATTTTCAGTAATTAGTATACATATTAGAAGTAACTCATCTTTTCACAAGAACAATGTTCTTTTGGATAAACAATAGCTTCTGCAACACTAAATTATAGAGGCCAAGCTACTAATTTATGGTGGGTTACAATTATACATGTTGTGGGCCACAAGCACTCTGTGGGCTGTGTAATGAAGGCCAATAGTTTAAAAACTGATTAGAATTACAAATAATCTGCCAGGTGTTTTCATCGCTGTTTTGGAAGACAGAATTATCCTAGCCAGAGTCTCCAAAGCCAAGATGAAAGAAAATATGGAAAATTTTATGGTCAATAACACTCAAAAATACCTTTTTCAAAGTGTGTATTGTTTTTATACTAGTGATCAAGAATAAGGGTAGCACAGTAGTGGCACTACCACATAAAACCTCATCACTCCAGACACTTTGTACTGGCCTTGTAAATTTGACCACAAGTCTGGTCCTCTTAGACCATCTGTAGGAGATTTGTGGGCATAAAATAAATTGTCTAGAATAATTACATAAGAATGGTACAATAAAGAGGTGTATTTATCTGTATTTATATCACAGGAACTAGTTACAATTCTCTATCTCACATCATTATTTGAAAATCTGAAATATTCCTTTTAAATAAATTTGTAATAAGCCAGAAAAGCTAAATCCTTTCATTTTCTTCCCAATAGAATTCAAATGCACAATTTTAGATCTATCTAAGAAAATATTATTTTATTAAATAGGTGATAGTTATCTGTGATTTGTAGCCAATCAACAACAATGCCATAAACAAGATTACCATAAACATGACCTCTATTTCAGGTGTCCAGCTATATAATGTAAAACCTAATAAAATAATATGAAAAATAAAACAAAGCATCTAAAAAAGTGTTTTGACTTAAAGGATCAAAAGTAGTAGTACTTTTGTATTGAATCATAGAATATCCTGAGCAGGACTGGACCCACAAGGATCACTGAGTCCACCCCCTGGCCCCAGGAAGGACACCCCAAGAGTCACACCAGTGCCTGAGAGCGTTGTCCAAATGCTTCTTTACCTCTGCCAGGATTGGTGCTGTGAGCACTTCCCTGGACAACCTCTTCCAGTGCCCAACCACCCCCTGGGGGAAGAAACTTTTCCTGATATCCAGCCTAAACCTCTCCTGACACAACTTCAGGCCATTCCCTCGGGTCCTGTCACTGGTCACACAGAGAAGAGACCAGTGCCTGAGTCTCCACTCACCCTTGTGAGGAAGATAGGGAAGGCTGTGAGCTCTCCCCTCAGTCTCCTTCAGGCAGTTTATTTATTTAACAAATAAATTAACAAATTCATTTTATGACCTTTAAAAATGGTCATTTTACTCATGCAGATTGATCAGATACGAAACCTGTCAGAACAGTTAATTGATCTTATTACTTATGTTTCTTTTTAATATTCCTATTTATATATACTGGTGAAATTATTCCAGTTAACTCTGATTCTGTCGCCCTTAGACTTGCCAGTCCATGGAAAACTCAACTGCTTTTCATATTTTCATTTGGGAGCAGCCATGATGCAGTAATACCATTTTCTATTTGTAACAACTTTCAACAGTCCTGGATCAGAAGAGGGTTTAGAGAAAACAGGTCACAACACAGGATGTGAACATATACCCTGACATTCAGAATGAGGAAAAAAAATCAGTGTTGTGGATTTAAAACATTAGCATGAAGTGCTTTCCAGTGTTAAAACTAAGGAGATTTATTGGACCATACAGATCACACAAGTCAGTTCTAAACTCTAACTGACTTGAGAGGACACAAATTTTATGGATATACAAATGATACCAGTAACATTAATAAATTGTCTATGCATTGTTCTTATTAAAATATTCAGCCTAGATCTGATGCTAAAAATATATGTGATTAAATTACTGAGGGAAGGTATTTGTTTAGCTCAAGTGGCAAATGTAACTGTTTTCAGAAGTACTGCATAAAGAACATAAAAAATATAAAATGTCAAAAATCCAAAATGTCAAAACTGCAACACCATTCATTAGGTCAGGGTAAAACCATTTTGCTATTATTCAATACAGATGCAGCTTATTAAATTTCAGTTGTTAAAAAACTAAGTAGATGTGGGTTAATCTACAAATTTCCTGAGAGCATATGTCAATGCTTCCAAGGATTATAGAAGAAACAAATTCAAGTTTACATTCAATATTACAAGAAAATATTAACTTGTCAAATTTTTGACTCAACCTTTTTTAAAATTAGAAATTTTATTTAATTTAATTAGAACTTGTGCATTAAAATCTCCTTTTTGAATATTCATTCAAATTTTAGATTTCTAAATTTTAAATTTTTTTTCTGAACCTTTTTAATTTTATACTTATAAATCCCCTTAAATTCTTCCAACTTGAATGGCAAAGTTTTTAGACACCTGAAAACATTCTGTGATATTTAGATTTCATATATAAATTAAATTAATGTTAAAGCTTTTGTTACTCAGGTTCTTGGTGTTCAGGATTGCACGTTCTACTTTTGTAAATTTAGAATACAAATGTAGGTTTCTATGGCTGCTGGTACTCTTACAAGTTTATAATTTAAATAGATTAAATCTTGTAACAGGCAACATCTTATTTGAAATATATAGCTTAATAAACATAAAAAATATGTTGAGCACTTGCTGAACTGAAGAATCCCTGAAATTTTAAAATAATGCCTTAAAAAATTCAAAATATAACAATTCCACATATTTGTAAAAGATTTTCTAATCCAGCATGTTTTTAAAATATAGGTACCACCTTGTCCAGTGCAGAAGAAAATCACTATGCAACAGTGATTTTCTGAACCTGATTGCACCAAAAACAATTGCATTTGTGGAAACTGAAGTGTGAAAAGCTTTTAGGAATGATAAGAAGGGAACTGAATAACAGTACATGTTTCTGCAGAAGGGTAACTGCAAATGGTGATCTTTGCAACAGAGTAAAACCCTTCAGCTTCATTTTGGGAACTCATTGTGCCTCAAATTATCTCTGTAAGGTAAAGTAAATTTAGGTCTAGATAAATGCAACATGCAAAGATTAAAGATTAAAGATTAAAGATTAAATTCTTTAAAGAATTTCATTAAAGAAATGGGGAGAAAGAAAATGTAAAATACTTTAAGACAAGTTTCTGCTGAAGAAAGCAAGGTGCATAGATTTTGGAGAGGGGAGATACAACCATTCTATTCTACAATAGTCAAAAGATATTCTGAAAAAATAGAGGTAGATAAAATAATGCCATAGATATTATGGTAGTCTGTAGATTACTTTCTTTACTGTTGTGATGCTTACTGTAGATAAGTTAAAATAATTGTATTAAAGAACAAATGTTTATCAAGAAAAAGCCTTTTCTACATATTGGCTAAACCTGGATTTTGAACTAATTTAGATGTTTAAAATTCTTATCTTGGTAAAATGCATAAGAATTTTCAGGTTTTAGTGGAAAAACACTAAAAGACATGTAGCCAGTCATCTGACTTCTTTATCTGCTGCTCTTCAAGAATAGAAGCCAATTCTTCCAGCTCTCCTATTTTACTCTTGTTGTATGATCAGTCTACCTGAACTTGTACTCAAAACCTTTATCAAAACTTACATCAACCTGATGGAGAATCTATTTATGATTTTATGAGCACGGTATTCTAAGAGAAGGAGCTACCAGTTTTGACCTTTGTTCAAATACACTCTGACGTGCAAAATCTACACATGCAGGTCCTTTTAAAAAATTGTTATTGCAACTGCATTGTACTATGTCCCCTGTGAAAAATTGTCATTTTTGTCTATTGCACAAACTGTCCTGAGACACTAATTTGTAGATTATGTTGTGATTTTAGGCAAGAAAAAAAAATTTTTTAAATTTTCTTTTAAATATCCCCTCCTTTTTTGTACCATTTGTTTGTTATCTATATGAATTTGTTGACTATCTATATGAAGTCCACTGTCATGTCAAGTTTCCTGTAAAAAACCTGTACTTCAAAACTGGCAAACTCTTTTCAATCCGTATTTGACTGGTCTGTACCAATGCCTGCTGAAGACTGATGTGCCTATTAAAACATTATTTACCAGAATTGGATCATCCCTGTTCTTGTTAACAAGCAAATGGTTTGCAACTTTTTTGGTCTCTGACATGATCAAACAGTAATGGCATCTTTTGATCAGCATTGCTCAAAAAAAAAAAATTAAAAGCAGTATACATTAACAAAGAGGGGTGATGGGTTGTACCTAAAGAGTCAAAGGGAGATTAAACAAATATTTAAATAATGATTTCTATTTCTATTAACAAAGCATAGGTCTTGGCAGCTATTAATATCTCAGTAAAATGTGTATTCAAATCACACCTATTCAGTTTCTCAAAAGTGCTATTTCAGCTAATTTAGCCACTCATTCCTCTTAGGGACACATTTTCCTGGGAAATTTAAGCTATTGAAATCAACCTGAGTAAATCATGCAGTTAAATGATTTTTGATAATAGAAAAATTTGGCTGACTGAAAATGCTTAAAGACTGTGGAATTACGGAATACTGGTGGATGACTAGACAGTTTTGCATTCTATATGTCACAAACACAAGTCTCAACTAACAAATTTGTTATGATCTAACTACCAACACTGGAATTGAAGTGCTAGAACACATGACAGAAAAATATCGTTCGCCTATAGAAATTACTATTTCTCAAGAATGAATATTAACAGAATGTACTGGAGGCTTTTCCCTCCTTTAGAGATGGACAGGAGCATTGAGAAATATAACTGTAGAATTATGCACTTTTCTTCATGTCTGCCAGTAAAATTCAGTTTGTACCATATCCAAATGTACTGGTGTTTGCTATTTATTGCATTGAAACATTCCCTTGCATTCCTATGGGGCTTATTTGCCCTAATTTCCAGAATATGACTTGATCAAATAACCTCTCAATAATTATGGTCCTAAAAATCAACACTCACATTATTTCATGTTCAAATAGGATAGAAAGAGCATAAAATGTCTGCCTTGTACTCTTATCAAAACCTCTGCTCCTTCATCAACAAGAGGAAAACAATTCTGCTGGGGCAGGCTTGTGTCTCAATTGTCAACACTAAATATCTCTAATCTGCATCTTGTAGACATAGCACTCTTCTTGGAAGGCTAGCAGGACCCCATTTTTGAGCAGAAATTTAAAACAGGTTCTGAGTCAGATTCTCTCTTTTCCAGTAGAAAAAGTGAGGTGTATGATGGGACATTTGGTTCCATATTTAACCCCATTTCACTATTAGAAATGGCAAGGAATAGTGGGAGATATTTCTGTATTTCCTACTCAATTAAGAGGATGTCAGAATTCTTATTTTGTTAAATATACTAAATTTGGGCGTTATGTAAACTTCAGGTCCTAGACTAGTGTTATTAACTTATTAATATAAAATCAGAACTTCATTTCTCTTTCAGACAATTTGATAAACTAAGTCTTTAGATGTGACCTTAGGTATGCACTGACCACAACGAAGCACAGTTGTTGCCTAGCTACAAATTTTCACTTTTAGATTCAACACAGCTTCTGAATGGTGACCTAATGAAGGGCATCTTTGCTCAAAAATCCTATTTTTTTTAAACTTAATTGATGAGTCTAGCAAGAGTTAATACACACTATGAGTCTTGTAACACATAATTTAAGTACACATTCTTTTGAAATTCTTTAACAGTACAGTGTCACATTTTATCAAAGCTGCATTTCTTTGCTATATCTGAAATTTTCGTTATTTTAATGATTAAATGTTAAAGGAATTATTTAAACATTAGTTCTTTCTCTAGTGATGCTATATATTCATCAGTAACTTCTCTTTGAAGAGATAAATCAATAGTTACTACAAAACTCATGACACCCCAAACTGATGGGATGTGTGTGTTTGTGTATGTGATTTCTCTGTCACAAGTCCCATTACCACAGTTTTTGGGTTGTAAATTGGATTGTTTGCCAAATTTATTTTTTTTTTCCTCAGGCAACTGTCTATACTATCATATGATGCTGCTGTCATCAAAATCATCTTCTACAGAATCATTGTGGCCCATTTATTCATCAATGCATTGCCAGTTGAGACACTTTGAAGTTGAGACTTCAAATCCCTCATTCTTTAATCAGATAGTTTAAAATGATTGGAACTAAAATTGCTCCACCATACAATGGCAGGTTCAGGTTGGGAAGTTTATTTTTTTTTAAACTTTATTTTATTTTATTTTTGGGGGTTTTTTTTAATACTATTTTTGGCTGTAGTATGTGAGCCACAGCTATTACTTTTCCATAGTTCTCTTGCTATTGACTATGGGGTCAGAATGTAATTCATATACTAAAGAATTTTTTAGTGGTTCAAGTTATTGAAGCACTCTGTGCAACTTGCCAGACATAGAATGCTGCATTCTGGAAACAACTAATTCCCTAGCAAATCAATTAAACTATCATTTAAACAAGCTATTTAAAATAAAAAGTTATAAGCAATTGCTTAAAGATATAGAATTAAAATTTTATAATAAAAGGTCAGATGTTTAACATCTTCCTCAGTTGACAGAAGACAGGATATTATGCTCTTTTTCTGAAGATTATGCTTTTTCTAGAATTTTTTTTCTTTTTCTTAAAGACAAGTGGTCTAGCCACTTTCAATAAATCATTATTGAGTAACACAATTTCAAGTGACAATTGTTACACAATTGTTGTATTAATATTGAGGAAAGTGAATAAAAAGAAGCTCCAGACCAAAATAGTCAGACCAATGTGTCTCCTATTTTCTTAGATCTCAGATAATCAAGAGAATGTGTTTAACATCAAGATGTTTTGCTGTAATTAGCATAAGTTGGCAATTTGGTGGTTATTTATACTAATAGTCTCCATGAAATGCTGAAAAAGCAGGTTACATAGGTATCATTCCTTTTCTTTGACCAGATTTTTTTCCCTTTGATATATACATGAAGCTACTAAAATGGAATAAGGAAATCTTTAGATTGATGTGGTATTTGCAAAGTTTTGCAGTTCCTTACTGCAGTAGGTACACCACACATATCATATACCAATGAGTCAATGAACTACAAACATAGATGAAAAATAATTTTTTCTCTTCATGAACAGACACAATTAATGTACTTTGACAAAATAAAAAAGCCAAATCCTCACTTTAGTACTAAAACCTCTTGTTCTTAATACAAAGGTGGCATGTAGTTTTGAAGCTGAAGGAGGGAAAAACATATTTGTAGGATTTAGACTGTTGTGGTGAACTTCGGTGGTTGAAGCCCTGCTGACTGAACTTAATGATTCAGGCTTCTGTATATGGACTGCTTCAAATTTCAATTCCAGAGCTAAAAGAGCTTTCAAATGAAAAATTTTGCTTCTGCAAACTGAATTCTATATGGGGATGACAGGAATTGAGATACCATAGATCTGTGCTTTGCTTGGTTGTGGAGCTATATTAAGATGGGTTGAACACAAATATTACTTTAGAGGAACTAAATAAGATAGTCAGAAGTAAGAAAACCTGTAACATCACTTGAGTCCAGGTCCCACCTCCTTCACCTTCTGTTCCAGACAATTCCTCACAATGAGGCTGGGTGATAACACAGAAGTAGCTATGATTTAACCATGTAACCCTAAGATTCCTTACAGCAAGGTAGATTCACAAAGGTTGATTCCACTATGTTTAAGGTTTGCTTTGTCAGAAAGTGGACCAAAATTAGAAGGAGGTACTCTCAAACATTCAGAATGAAGTGACTTAAATTTCACATAGAGTAGAACAATGAGAGCACATCATACCAATGTTTCATGTACAGTAACCAAACTTTTAATTCACTCCAGAACAGGTTTTTATTTGTACAGCCCTAATTGAGTGGAGAAACTGTCTCCTTTATGATTCATTACAACTAAGATGGTCATATTTGCTCCACAACAAAGTTCAGGAAAAAGTTTCTTTTACCTATGGTCTAAACTGGGAATTTAGTTCCAGCTACGCAGAATTCTAGACATCCTTGCCCCTTATATAGACATACTGCCTATTTTTATATGAGTTCCCAGTACCATAGAATCACAGATTGCCCTGTGCTGGAAGCGATCCACAAGGATCATCAAAGTCCAGCTCCTGACCCTGCACAGGACATCCCCAGAAATCACACCTTGTGCCTGTGGTCCAAAACACATCTGGAACTCTGTCAGCTTTGGTGCCATGACCACTTACCTGTTCCAATGCCTGATCACTCTCTGGGTGAAGAACCTCTCCATAATGTCTGACCTAAGCTTCCTCTGGCACAGCTTCCTGCCATGCTGCAATGGTGTGTGTGCACACTTCTGCAATAACACCGTAGAGAACAGAAGCATTTTTTAGTAGAAATTTGAAAAACAGGATAAAAAAAGACCTTGCTCCCTAATGACAACCAGATACATACCTATCTATGTAAATGAGTGCACAATAACCAGAGTAAAAGTGACCTAAAACTGTGTTTAGTAATGCAGTATGCCAATTCATAAAACATTTCACTAATTACTTGCCTTTAAAAACAAAATGTAAAAACAAAAATATTGCTCAGGCTGAGTGCCATCAAAGCATGAAAATTTTCTTCTAGCATTGTCTGACATCACTTGCCTACGACAACAGCTATCTGTGAAACTGAGACCCTTATTCAGGAGGTTAATGTGAGGTAGGAACTCCATTCAGTGTTATTTTGGCTTAAGGGCATAATGTCACAATTTGGTGCATCCTTTAATGACTTTTTTTTTTTTTTCTAAAGGCAGCTTACAGCTTAGACTTAGTTCAGCGAATTTCCTTGCAAGGTCCTTGGAAAATGGGAATGGGTAGGGAGTACAATTGATTGTGTGGCCAAATTTTTTGTTCATGTCTGCTTACTGATTTTTGTTCATTTCACAAATAAACAAGGCATGAATACATCAACCCACAAACCATAAACAATAAAGAACTTCATCCTGTAAGTTTGCTACGGC